>PVKP010017174.1:0-46659 GCA_004027715.1 Plecturocebus donacophilus
CCCTAGCCACAGGATGCCTGTGTTGTGCCATGATGCTGTAAGCAGCATTTGTGGTTACACTGCCATTATCAGCTAATATTTTCAAGCCAACAGACTATCCCTGTGTCACTGTTTAATATTTTTCTGCAGCAATTTGATTTTACTCTTGCCCCAAGTTCAATACTTCGGCTCTTCTCGTCTTGGCTTATTCTTAAGCTTTCTCTCTCTTGGTTCCCTGAGAACAATACCCTTTTCTCTGAATTGGGATCCCATTTCTACCCACTGTGTATATACTCTTAATTCTTCTAGGTAAATTGCTATGCCCATTAACTCTAGACATAAATTTGTAAATTATTGAGATCCTAAATTGAGAATGATGTTTGCCATTACTTTTAAAAGGGTAATCTGCTTTTTGCCTCCTGAAATCACTTACACGTATACATGCTGCCCATGAAGTCACATCTTGGGCTTCCTAGGACAAGGATCAACCGCCATGTGCCTAGCCAGCAGGTTATAGCTCTCAAATCAATCTGCAAACCATGGTCACAGAGCCAGATTAGTCTTATGGCTTTCATTGTAGCTTCTCCATGGGATATTTCCAACAATGTGTGTACCTTAGGATGTTCACATGTCATGGTTAAGTTGCCAATTTCAAAAATTCTAAGAATTCCTATTGTTGGCCAGAAGTATAAAAATGGCAAAGATTTTAAATAAAAGCATCTTTCAACCTTACTTAAATAGGTCTACAAAGTCTCCTTCTCTTCCTTCTGAAAGTAACATAAGGACTGTGAAGAACATTGTCCATAATGAAACGGAGAAGGGCTGTTCTCCCTGGGGACGGAAAGGTCACTGTCTTTGCTCAACAAACAGGCTAAAGCCAGGAACACAGGCCTCCCCAGGCCTCCTGGCCACCTCTCAAGCCTCCTCAATAACAAATTCACATGCAAGACGTTCTGTTCTATCTTCTCTTCCTACTTTCTTCCCTTTAGCAAAGAGTTATTGAGTGCCAACTATGTTCTGGACACATTTCTAAAATTCCTGTGATAAGATACAGAGACCCCAGCAGTGATTCTCTGCTGGGGCCCATGGCTCTCAGGGGCATCCTTCAAAATCAGGCCCATTTGGTTCTTTAAAAATACATTTCCAGTTCCTCTCAAAATTGTCATTTCATCTACTTGATGTTAAGCCTTGTGTCGGTTTGTGGTTGCTGACGACGTTCTCTGGGCCCTGAAGTCACTGCTGCTGGCTCTTGTGTGCTGGCCGCTTGGTTGCACTGGCCTGTCTCCCACCGCCTGGACACCCAGCAAGCTCTGGATGCTGTGTATGACAAGCCATAGGGGTTGTCTGGAGTCTGTGATGTGCTATTGTTCTCCAGATAATGGTTTTCTTCAAGAAACTAGAGAAATAACTCTCTCAGACTTTCCTAATAAAAATAGGTTTTGAGCCGGTTCCAGGCTGGCCCTAAATTCCTCTTCCCAGCACGTGAAGCCTGGAGAGCTCTGGCGGGCCTTGCCCTCGGCAGCCCTCACACCTGGTCTCTGTTCCCCAATTCCTGTCCAGTAGAGGCACTATTGGAAGTGCCTGTTTCTCAGTCTCTGCTCCTTTACTGGAACTGGGCAAAGCCCCTTGGGAAAAGCAGCATTCTTCTAGATTTTGTTTTCCTGGTGCTCTTGGGAGGTGGCTTGTGCCACTGCCTAGCCCACCTGGCCTGCCATTACCTGAAGGGAAGCATCGACGGCCTTTGATGTGGGAGTTACAGCTGCTGAGAGGGCACTGTGCAAGTGCACAAGTGATGTAGCCTTATGGGATCCTTGAGTACAGGCTTGTTTTCATTCATAATTTACTCAGTCACCGAGCTCCCACTTCATGCTTGTGATTCCGATTTGAGTCCTGGGAGGATTATCTGAGATGACATTTAAGCCAAGGGTTTACGAACGAGTCATATTCAGCCAGGTGCAGATAAGGGAATGCAGGTTCCAGGCGAAGGGAAAGCATGTGGACGTGCTGAGATGCAAGCAAAGCCTCAGAGCCGGAGCTGGCCCGTCACCTGGCATGGTAACAACTTTCCTGCTGACTGTGTGTTCCTTTTAACCTGTGTAAGGGCATGTGATCAAGCAACACACAACTAACCCAGCTGCCACCTCTGTCCCCCACGGGGTGCGGAGAGTTCTTCTCCTATGGCACAGGAGTGTGTCATGTCAACCAATGCCATGTCAGCTGCCAGGAGGCGCCCACAGGCATAGGACCAATGCACACTGTGGGAGCTGACCTTCCTGTCTTCTGTGAGTGGAGCCCCAACCCATGCAGGGTGCATCTTTGTTGTTTTTCCTTGCCACTCTGATACTAAGATGCAGTGGCCAGAAGCGCCTCCATTTCCATTCCTGTCAAGGTGAGTTGCCACCTGGCCTCCACTGATTCTCTTGAGCTATATTCTATAGAGCTCACTGATTCTATATTGTGTTAAGCTGTCACTTAAAAGTGCAAATTGTTTCGATCAATCCTAACATATTCACCCATGTAATTAACACCCTGTCAACACAGGGAATACTTCCACAGTCTCACAAAGGTCCCTCTGCCCTCTAGAAGTAGCCTCTATTCTGCCCTACATCTTAATTGGTTTTATCTGTTTTTGACTTTTATATTTCACTGGAATCACATGTGCCTTTGGAATCAAGACTGGCTCTGTGGGTTTATTCACACTGCTGTGTACAGCAGGATTGCTCCCGCAGCATGACAGCATCCGACTGCGTGAACACCAAGGCTGACATATGCATTGTGGTCGTTCTGCAGGGGCGTCCGCAGGCTAGAGACTGGATGTGTAGTAAAGAGCTCCATGAGCAAGCGTCACCCTGAACCCACACCACATCACCTTTTAGGGCAGCACATGAAAATCTAGGAAACACCTAATTTCTCCAAGCAACAATGAATATGTCAGTGATTTCCCAGCTCAAGAATGCTGAATTACTTCTCTGCTAAGCTAGTAAAATAGAAACCACAGAAGGCAGAACCATCCATATTTGTTTCCCACCAGGTCCTACTCGTTTCACTTTAGTAGCCAGTGTCCAACAGCTCCACAGTAGCATACATGCTGCTTAGCAGTTACTTTATATCCTGTCAACACTTGGTGACGTCGGTCCTTTAAATTTGGGTTCCAATTTGCATTTACCCAGAGATTAATGAGGTTAAGCTCCTTTTCGTGTTTAATACATATATTTTAATATATTTTATTCTTTAAACCAGTTTAGGTTCACAGCAAAATTGAGTGGTACAGAGTTTCCATAGACACACTGCCCCTCCACACACCCAGGTTCCCCCACTATCAACATCCCCATCAGAGTGGTCCATTTCTTACAGACAACAGATGTGCATCGACACATTGTTATCACCCGGCATCCAGTTTACACGAGGCTTGCTCTTGGTGTTGGATATTCTACAGGTTTGACGAATGCATGATGACCTATATCCACCATTACAGTATCATGCAGAAGAGTTCCACTGCGCTAAAAATCATGTGCCCCGCCCACTCATTCCTCCCTCCCCTCTGGCCCCTGGCTTTTTACTGTTTCCAGTTTCTCCTTTACTGCAGTGTTGGAGAACTGGACTCCTTCAGGATGTGTAGCACCTTTTCACGCTTCTTTCAGCAACATGCATCTAACTTTCCTCCCTGTCTTTCTGTGGCTTGAGAGCTCATTTCTTTTTAGCGCTGAATAACATTCCACTTTCTGGATATAGCAGTTATGCATTCACTTATATGCATGTAAAGCAGAGAGAATGTTGTGTTGGATATTTACATTTGGGAGTCTTAAGCATGTATATGATAAATAAGTATAAAGCATGTGTCAAAATTATAAAGTAGAAAGTTGTCAGGATATCTGAATGCACACAAATACACACTTTAGTTCATCCTATAAAATGTTGTAAAATGTGTAAGTACATACTTAGGGCTGAAAAAGCACCCAGAGAGGAAGGGTGAAGGAGAGGTGTATCTGAAATAATAAAAAGAAAATCCCATTGGTCAAGCGGGGATCTAGAGTTCCTCATCCCACGAGGAACTCCCAACCCTAGTGAAGGCCTAACAGACAGATCCAAGTGGGATGATGAAAGCACTGCACAAGCACCCGCCAGGGAGCAGATGCAGGGCAGCTTCCACACCACAGAGACCCACTGGAGGAACGACCTGGACTTGCCCCAGGTGCCAGGGCCAAATAAGAAGAAAATGTGTCTTCCTTCCGACTATACCATTTTCTGCTTTGGTCATGTTCTCTTGATAATAGAGGCAAGGAAACAGAATTAGCAATTTTATGGAAAGTCATCTCTACTTTGTCCTTAAAGGAGTTGGCAATGATTTGACCAGAATCAAACAAGTATACATTTTGAAGGCTAAGAATTTAAAACATTAAGAAAAAAAAAAATCCTAGGTATCATTTAGCTTTCAAGTTCAAAACCAACACATTTGCCTTTGGGGTCAGAAGCAGCTATGTCTAAGAGAGGGATTCTCCTCTTTATAAAAGATGAAAGAGTTCTAAGGAGTTTGTCAGGTCAAAAAACATTCCTACTTAGATTTTCTGGACGGCATCCAGTAATGTAACAACAGTAATATCTAACTCTACTTACAAGGTGCCAGTAAGAGTCCAAGGCTCCGATGTCCAATTCAGTAGCCATTGGCAACTCAGAGTTACTATGTAACTAATTATATGTGGCTTTTGGCCTAAAACTTCCTAGAAAACTAAAAAAAATTAGAAACAATATTATAAATGCAACAGAAACTATATAGGCAATATCCTATTACTGTATTAAAATTTTAACAAACTAGACACAGTATTAAAATGCAATTTTTTTACTTTTCAATAAAATAGGTGCTACTGTCTTGTCTGAAATTATAAATTAATTGTCCAAAGTTAACCATAAATGAATTATTCTATTAAATTTAACAAACATTTAATTTTGTAAGAAATAAATTTTCATTTTTTATTATACAGCATTTAAGAATAATAAAGCTCTCTTGAGATTTCAATTTTGGTATCTATGGCAAGTTTACAAAAGTACATTGATCAAGATACAATTTTTAACATTAATATACACATTCCATAATCTCAATCTATTTAACATGAACACTGACTTTTGTCATTGTTGTTTCTCACTACAATATCGCCTGACTGTAGGACAGTGGTTCTCAGTTGGGCGTTGACTCTGGCCCCCAGCGGCATCTGGCAACATCTGGTATAATTCTGGCTATCATGACAGAGGGATGCTAACAGCATCTGCTGTGTTGTCCAGGGATGCTACTCATCGTCCTATAATGCACAGGACGGACCCCTACACAGGGATTTTATCCAGCCCAAATGTCAACAGGTCAAGATTAAACAACTTTTGTTGAGTGGGACTCAATTCCCATTTTATGAACACCTCTGTGCCCACTGTAATTCTGAGAACACAGACTTTGCCAACTGGCAAATACTATTTAAAAGAAGATTTAACCTAATCAATATCACTTATCAAAAGCCATGGCTGACTTTAAATATCAACATATTTCCAGAATGAATAAACCACACAGTCAACTCAGAATGATACAAATTAGGGTCCATATCATTTAATTTCCCTTGAACCTGCCCTGTTAGTTTGATCTGTTAATATGAAAGTTAATTAGGACTGTTTTGAAGGAGCTTAGCAATAGTTTCCTTTGCACATTTTTCTGAACTATGATAAAAATTTAGCAACACAAAGTATCTGGCAAATAGCAAGTGCTCCGCAAGTGCTCCAGAAATGTTTAACACAGCTTACTAAAAACACAGGGCTTCACTCATTTGTTCAAATTTGCCATAAGCATGTGTCCGCACAGGTTAAATTTTTTTGATCTCTCTCATTTACAATAATCTTTCACAAATGCCATTTAGAAACAGAACACATATCCAGGGTGTGTGATACAAAATTGTTAGTTTTTTCTACACAAGTTATAAAGTGTCAATGTATATATTACACGGATGATAGTGAACTAAATTTAAACTGAAAAAGTCATTCTAAGTTGAGAAATAATAGAGAAAATTTTCAGTAATCAGTCACCTACATATTCACATTCTGTATATTTTCTCATGGTCAACAAACTGATTCAAATGATTTAAGTTATCCCACCATTTAAAGAGAAAAGTCTCTGCAATAATTTGAAACCATGGTGTTATCTTAATTTCACCACTGGCTGCTTTTTTCAAAAGTTCTTTTAGTTCTTCCTTTGACACATAACAATAGCTTTTAATCTCATTGGGATCAGGATTCAAAGTTACATTCTTTCTCACAAACAAAATGTAATCAATTTCATGTTCACCCCAGATACCATCCGACTGAGCTTTGTAGTAAATTCGTGTTAAATAATTAATTTCTTCTGGAGGAACCTAAGACATTAAAAAATAATAATAAAATCATCAGCCATGATAACAAAAAACAATCTAAAATTAGCTCACCATATTACAGCAGTATCTTGAATAGGAGTATAACTTTAGAATTAAAACTTTTAAAGTGTTACTCTCCTATCAACAATATATGGAAATCTTAATATTATATATGGAGGCCGGGCGCGGTGGCTCACGCCTGTAATCAAAGCACTTTGGAGACCAAGGCAGGCGGATCACCTTAGGTTGGGAGTTCAAGACCAGCCTGACCAACATGGCGAAACCCCGTCTTTAAAAAAAAAAAAAAAAAAAAAAAAAAATTATATATGGAAAAAGATTACATTATTAGTTTCAAGTGTCTATGTTTTTCCCTGTAGGACCAAATAGGTAAGTTTCTATTTTTTTAAATATTAAAAAAAGGGGCAGTCACTCAAACTAAAAATATGACATTCTTCTTTTTCATATTTTAAGACTACTTTTTGGAAAATATAGATAAAAAGTACTTTCTGTATCCAGGTCTTATTTAAAGGTGACAATTCCAAGAAAAAAAATTATTTCAATTAAACCAGTTAGATTTATCATTCGCATTCCTAAGAATTTTCATATGAAAATATTCACCTTTTTTTGATGGGGGGAGAAGGATTCAGGTGAAAACTGGAAAACTCACTAGTCAAATTCTACCAGAGCTGTAACACTTGAAAATATTCATCTTTGATTTGATCAATTATAGAAATATTCAACCTTATACAGTGGTTAACAGATCAATCCATCCCAGTACTGAGCTAAGTTTTGACAAGTTATATTAAGAAATTAAAATTTAGGCCGGGGGTGCGGTGGCTCACGCCTGTAATCCTAGCACTCTGGGAGGCTGAGGTGGGTGGATCACCTGAGGTCAGGAGTTCAAGACCAGCCTGGCCATCATGGTGAAACCCCATCTTTAAAAAAAAAAGAAATTTAAATTTAAATAATTTTTATTCAAGATGGCTTGCGGAAGTAACTCATAATTCAGGAGGTTACCAAGCAGAGAACTACGTTTGAATTTAAAAATTTTATTAAAAAACATTTTAGAGTACGTTTCAGTTTGTACGGTTGTGTAGTACAGTCGGTTACCTGTTCCAAGGGAATTCCTAGCTCAGCTTTCAGCCGCCTCTGCGCTGCTCGCCTCACTCCAAGGGCTTCATTTTCCTCAAGCTCACCTGGATTACTTAACGGATGACTACAACAAGTATTAGTAAAACAACCTGGAAAATGTTAATAGAGACAGATCACCTTTTCTTCAAAGTAGGTCTGAAGGATCAGGAAAGTTTGTAAGTAGCAGAAAAATAAAATAATAATTTTTTTTTGAGACGGAGCCTAGCTCTGTTGCCCGGGCTGGAGTGCAGTGGTGCAACCTCCGGCTCCAGGTTCAAGTGATTCCCCTGGCTCCGCCTCCAGAGTAGCTGGGACTACAGCTATGCACCACCCTATCTGGCTAATTTTTTGTATTTTAGTAGAGATGGGGTTTCACCATGTTGGCCAGGCTGGTCTCGATCTCCTGACCTTGTGATCTGCCCGCCTTGGCCTCCCAAAGTGCTGGGATTACAGACGCAAGCCACCTTGCCCAGCCAAATAAAATGATTTTGAACAATTTTAAAATCAGACCGGGTGTGGTGGCTCACCCCTGTAATCCCTGCACTTTGGGAGGCCGAGGCAGGAAGATCACAAGGTAAGGAATTTGAGACTAGCCTGACTAACAGGGTGAAACCCTGTATCTACTAAAAATACAAAAATTAGCTGGGCATGGCGGTACGTGCCTGTAATCCCAGCTACTTGGGAGGCTGAGGCAGGAGAATCGCTGGAACCCAGGAGGCAGAGGTGGCAGTGAGCCGAGATGGCGCCATCGCACTCCAGCCTGGGAGACAGAGCAAGACTGCATCTCAATAAAAAAAAAAAAAAAAAAAAAGGGATTCTAAAATCAGTTATAATGGGCTATCAGTAATTGTTTTGTGAGACAGACTTCATTTGCAGGTAAGTTCCTTATTAATGCTTCTTTAACCAAAAAAGATCACACAGTGTAGAAAATCCAGATTAAAGATAAAATATATAAATACATACACATTGCTCAATTGCTTACTAGCTCTTATTCTTTATTGTTGTTGTATTAGGTTGCACTCATTGTATAAACTTACTTTATGTAGAATATAAAATATGCCATTCACAGGATTTCCCTTTTTGACCTTGGCTCCAGGAATTCAGAATGACAAAAAGTCAAATTAATGTACAAACAAAATATTGTAAACTAAGTGCACTAACCTGGAAAGGTAATCTTAGCATCTGATCTTTGCTGCAGCAGGAGCTTATTTTCAGTGTTGAATAAGAAGACACTAAAAGCTCGATGCAATAATCCTGAAAGCAAAAGAAATAATTAATTTAGCCTTAAGTATCAGTTATTCGCCCAATTCTCTCCTTGCAGCTCAGAATAGCATTAGTAACTTGCTGCTGCTTTTGCTTTTTCACTGTTTATCCGGATGCATAGTCCCTGCATGGCTATGGTGAGGAAGAGAGCTGCACTGGGCCAGGAAGTTGGCTGTCAAGTGAAGGAAAGCGTGATGTTGGTGGCCCCTTTCCTGAAATCAAGTTCCCTATCAAGGACATTCAATTCTCGGAAAGTGGTGAAGGCACACGCTTCCCTGCACGGTGCCTGCCCCTCTCAACTCTAGAAAGATTAGAGGCTAGGCTGCTGCTGCATGTCAGGGTTAGTCTGCTCCTTGTTTTATGAATCCAGAGTAACTTTGAAGAAGCAGAGTAAAAGGCATAACGTGAAGAGAAACCGCTGTAACAGGAAGAGCAAAGCAGATGCTATGACTACACTATTTAACGAACTGGGACCAAAGCGAAGATACAGTATTATTAAAGACTGCACTGCCTTGAACAGAGTGCTCTTCTCAGCAAATTGGATATGCCTACACAAATCGCTTTATAACAAAGAATATTTCAAAGCAGTACCTTTGTCAATGTTCTCATTCAGGTGACAATTCTTCTTGGTCTCAGCCCCAATTTTATTGTCATTTTCATCAATGAGGATACACATCTCTGCCAGGAGTTGAACCTGTTGCTCGTCGAGGTGGTCAGTGTTTATTTCAGGCATCATTACAAAATGTCTGATCTGTCCTAGAACACTAATATTGAAAGAAAAGAGAAAGGCCATCATATATTTTTCTTAATGTCAGAAAAATAATTACACAGCTTCGCCATCTGCAGTTGTACCACTTTGCATCCTCATGGGGACCACAAGAACATTGCCAGCCGGCTGCACACCGCTGTCTCAGTCATCATTGCTCCTATAGGCTTCACAGCTGGCCTTTTACCATAGCCGTGTTCCTAAACACCAAGCTCAACATTCTACTCTACATTCGAGATCCTCTGTAGCACTTGATACTCAATCCTTTCTCCAGTGTACTTTTCTTCCCTGGTTTGGCCCCAACCTAACTTTCCATCCTGTTTTTCCATACCAGTTTCTGTCATCTCTATAACGTGCTCCCATTGCTATCCTTAATGTTTTTCCCACTGCTTGTCTCTGCATAGTTGCTCAAGAATGCCACAGGCCAATCTTGGTCGAAATCCGTTTTTTCAAGGCACAATTCATGTGTCACACATTTAATAACCCTTCTGCCAATGTCACAGTATTTTAACTCAGTTTTTCTCAACCCAAGTTCCTGAACAGAAAAACTATTTGCATGAGTTTTGTAAATTTCCCCCAGAGCAGTACTTAGCTGATATAATTCTAGTTAAACAGGAGAAAACTTAATTCATTATATTCAACAGATGCTTTAAGGCAGTGCTTGGAAAGTTTTCTTCTATAAAGCGCCAGGTGGTATCAACTCTGCCTTGGTAACAATAAAACAGTCACAGGCAATGGACAAACTGGGCAATATTTAAACTGAGGGTGGGTGAATGCCAGTATTTATGGACAATGAAATCTGAATTACATTTAATTTTCATGTGTCACAAAATATTTTAGTTTTTCTCCAGCCATTTAAAAATGAGAAAACCCCTCAGCTCACAGGCAGCAGGCCAGATTTGGCCTGTGGGCCACAGTTGTTCCATCCCTACCTTAGTGCATCAAGCATTAATTTTCTAAGCCCTAATTAATCCCTCCCATGTGATTTAAACATAAAGCACTTATCAGAGTACTTTCTGTATTGTCACTCACTCATTTACACATCTATATCCAGCAGCTTCTAAGCTCTCTAACCTTTGTATCCCTCAGAGCACCTTTACATAGCACAACTTTGAAGTTTTTTATTTTCTCTATTTTCCTCTCCTTTATTTCTGAATTATAATTTTTGTTTCTTGATTTTTCTACAGAATATATTTTGAAGATCCCATGTGCTCTACTTTCTATGTGACTCTATTTCAAATATACAGATTTTACTGAAATACTTTTTTGTTTGTTTGAGACAGAGTCTTGTTCTGTCGCCCAGGCTGGAGTGCAATGGCACAATCTCGGCTCACTACAACATTCACCTCCTGGGTTCAAGTGATTCTTCTGCCTCGACCTCCTGAGTAGCTAGGACTACAGGCTTGCGCCACCATGCCTGGCTAATCTTTGTATTTTTAGGGAGATGAGGTTTCACCATGCTGGCCAGGCTGATCTCCAATTCCTAACCTCAGGTGATCCGTCTGCCTTGGCCTCCCAAAGTGTGGGCGTATAGGCATGAGTCATCACGTCCGGCCTACTGATATACTTTCAACAGAGTTCAGGCCTACTGCAGAATGTACACAAAGTTTAAACAACTACTTAATACAAAGTTCTAAACTCACATAGGGTCTGGGGGGTGTGTGTGTGTGTATGTATGCGTGTGTCAGGAGTCAGTGATGATGGAGATATTGATATCTAATACAAAAAATCTGAAATAAAGTTAATGACTGCAACAAATCAAGAGAGAAAGTAATGTGAAAAGGAAGTTCACTTCAGAGTTAGCCTCAATTAAAAAAAAATTATTTCCAAAAAATTTTTTTTGAGATGTAGTTTCACTCTTGTTGCCCAAGCTAGAGTGCAATGGTGCAATTTCAGCTCAGTGCAACCTCCACCTCCCAGGTTCAAGTGATTCTCCTGCCTCAGCCTCCTGAGTAGCTGGGATTACAGATGCCCACCACCATGCCCAGCTAATGTTTTGTATTTTTAGTAGAGATGGGTTTCACCATGTTGGGCAGGCTGGTCTTGAACTCCTGACCTCAGGTGATCTGCCTGCCTCAGCCTCCAAAGTGCTGGGATTACAGGTGTGAGCCATCCCGCCTGGCCTATTTCCAACTTCTATAGGCTAGTTTCATACAGAAACCCCCATTTTGGTATCTATGGGGGTTGGTTGCAGGACCTCCTACAGCTACCAAAATTTGAGGATGCTGAAGTTCCAGATATAAAATGGAATAGTATTTTCGTACCACCTGTGTATATCCTATTGTATATAGACGCGTCATATGATGGTGTTTCCGTAAAGTACAGGACTGCATATACTACAGTGGTTCCATAAAATTGTAACAGAACTGACAAATTCCTATTGCCTAACGATGTCGTAACCATTGAAACATCCTAGTACATCGCCTTTTCTATGTTTAGATATACAAATACTTGCTGTTGTGTTACAACTGCCCCAATTATTCTGCACACTAACACGCTGTACAGGGTTAGGCCTGAAGCAACTGGAGCAATAGCCTACGAGCAACTGGATACACCAGAAAGCCTAGCTGCACCACTGTCTAGTTTTGTGCAAGTGCACTCCGTTTCCACAATGATGAAACTATCTACCAATGAATTTCTCCAAAGTATCTCCGTTAAGTGATGCGGGCTGAACGGTAAACTACCATCTGTAGATAATCTCTTACAATATCTAAAACTTGTCAATGCTACCTAAGTAGTTGTTGTGCTGTATCATTTACAGAGTAAGTCTGCATATATTCGGTACAGATAAATTTTTTCCAAATATTTTATAATGTGCAGTTGGTTATAAGTATGGATATGGACTCCAAAGATACAGTGGGCCAACTGTATATTAGGTGACCCCTAAGATAGACTTTGTTACTATTAATTACTAGACTTTTCTGACGTGACTGTGTTTCTGAGGGGGATAGGGCTGAGTCTTGCTGTCTGTCGCCGAGGCTGGAGTGCCGTGGTGTGATCTAGGTTCACTGCAGCCTCCGCCTCCCGGGGTCAAGCGATCCGCCCGTCCCCGCATCCCAAGATGCTGGAATTACAGGTGTGCGCCACCGCCCCGCTGCGATGACAATTGCTCTTTCAGGATTTTCAGAATTCGGATTTTAAGATTAAACTTCTTAATCACAAGATAAAAACGAATACGTCTTCTCATGCGTTTAGATAATACCGTGTAGCAGATGCGGGAACACATCACCCAACCCAAGAAAAAGATCTGGTTCCAGCTATGCGTGTTCCCCATTTCTTCTCCTGTTCCTTTCCCAAGAGCAGCGCCTGGAGTGTGTTTCCGTCACCCCCTCGCACAGACCCATGTGTAGTCGGCACGGGGAGACCGGCGCCCTCACGCTCGTGTTTCTGATGATGCTGTCTACACTTGTTCCTCAATTCTCTAAGAAACTCGCAATTCGTAGTCTCCTGAGACTCGGTTTCCAATGCCACGGGTTCCTAAACCTCAGGTGACTGTGAGTAGACGATAATCTTTTCCACTGACAAAGAACGACAACGTCCCCGCTGCCCCGACCCATGCCTCCTACCCACAGGGCACGGGTGCCCACCACAGCCCGGGACGGCTCGGCCTCGCTCCAGCTCCAGTGACCCACGCCGCCTACCCCAGCCGTCCATGCCGCCGCACCGAGACCTCGGGCTTCCTCCCCGCCCCGCCCCAGTCTTCCGAACCCTGCCGGTCCCCAATACCTGAGCGTCCTCCGGACTCGGACAACCACCGGCCCCGGAGCGCGCTGACTTTGAAGCCTGTCCGCGGCGCGCACCGCCCACTGGCCCCACCCCCGGGCCACACAGCCAATCACCCTCGCCAGCGCCAGTCCGCGCCACATTGCCCGGCCAATCGGCACCCGTACACGCCTGACGTCACAATCTCGCCAGGCCGTCGCGCGGTGGCACCTCCTCCCGGGCCTGTGGCCTCCGCAGACGCGTGAAGTACAGGGAAGGTGAGCCGCGTGCTTAGGTCCTGGCCGCCCGCGAGGGGGGGTCAACGCGCCCCCCCACCGCCCCACAGAGGCAGCGTCCCGCGACTAGACGGTGCCCGAGGCCACTGCAGTCGCCAGCCAATCACGCTTTCGATCTCGTCTGGCGAGCCGGAGGCGCTGTGGAGGTGCGTGCCGACGTCAGGCGTCTCGACGCCCACGCTCCGTGGAGCTGGGCCCTCCCAGTCGGAAAGCGCCGGCTCGCCGAGCCCAGTACCCGGAAGCTCGGCGTCCCATGGGCGGGGCCCCTGCGTGGCTGGACCAATGGGAACGGAGGAAAGGCGGGACGTCACTACTGACGGGCTGGTTGTGCGTCCCTATCCCGACTTCCGCCGCTAGGGCTGCCGAGTTTGTCTGCGGGGCTAGGCCCTGTCCGTCCAGAATGGTGGCCATACTGAAGCGTCTGCGAGCGCGACGAAGGCGGAGCAGAGCCGCGGGAGGGGGTGGGCATTCCACGTTGTGTTGAGAGTGTTTGCCTTCGGGGTACGCGACAAGGAGTTCTAAATTTTTTCTTTGAGAGTTTCGCTCTTGCCCAGGCTGGAGTGCAGTGGTGCAGTCTCAGCTGACTGTAACCTTTGCCTCCCGGGTTCAAGCGATTCTCCTGTTTCAGCGTCCCAAGTAGCTGGGACCTCTGGCATTCGCCACCACGCCGGGCTAATTTTGTAGTATTTTTATTTTTCTTGAGACGGAGTCTCGCTCTGTCGCCCAGGCTGGAGAGCAGTAGCACGATCTCGGCTCACTGCAACCTCCGCCAAGGAAAAAAAAAATCACTAAGCTTCTAAAGGCCAAACTATTCTAATATTAAACATTGTAATGTGAGCTATAGATGCATTTAAGAAAGATTACTAAAAAAACAAGAGAATTATTTACTAACAAACAAGTAAGATATTTACTTAATTATTCCAGTTCTCCGTCGTTTGTGTCTGAAGCCTATTCCAGCAGCTCAGGGCACAAAGAGGGAACCAGCCCTGGACAGGACGCTGTTCCATCACAGGGCCACTCACACACGCACACTCAGACCGGGACAGTGAAGACACACCAGTTCACCTCACGTGCACACCTTATGCATGTGGAAATAACTGCAGTACCCAGAGAAAACCCATGCAGGTGTGGGGAGAACACGTAAACAGCACACAGACGGGACACCTCCAAGGGAGTCTTTTCTCACCAGTGTTACAAATAAACGAATGAGTACCTGCTGTATACGGTTTGAGAATTGAGAAGTATTTTTTAATAGCCTTTTCAAATGATCTTGGTTATTCTTTTTTGATACTACTACACCAAAACACAAGAGGTGGATTTTCTAGTTAGTATTTGGAATGTGAAACCATTTCAATGGACATTTTATACTCTTGTTACATTAAAATTCATTGATTTTTGACCGTACTTCGAATGCTTATTTTCCTATGCATGATGTTGCAATGTCATGCATTGGTCATTTGGAAAATAGTGATTTACTGAATTAAACAGATCTTCCAAATGCTAACACATTTCATTATTCAGTATCAAACAATCACATTTGTTAATATCACTAGTAATCTCAGAACAGTTTTTAAGTATTCGGAAGCTGCCAAGTTCTTAAAATTTGAATTTTTGCATGAAAATTCAAACATTGTCAACAAGTACTATGAATTATCTTCCTTGAAGTGGCGTGAACATATTTTCACGAAAATGTCTGCCAAAAACCTAGGTTTGAATACCTCAGTTTATCTGTCAGTAGTTATTTCCATTAAAAGTGGTATTTCATGAAAAAAGCAGCTAGTTAGTTCAGCTTACAACTCAAACGTTCCCACAAGTTCTTTTACTGGAGACAATCATAATTCAGTATGTAGCAGAAGTGCTTTGTGTGTATTTCCCATTTTGCCAGAGAATATTAAAAAGATGAATTCTGAATGTTTCGAGATTATTAAAATTAATTTTTTTTTTTCACTGCTAACAATCAGCTGAGACTTCAGTGAATCATATTCTTTTTGCTGGCAGAGGGTTTTGCCTTGATGTTGGTGGCTGTTGACCAAGTTGGTGCTTGAAAGTTGGGGTGGCTGTGGCAGCTTCTTAAAATGAGACTAATGAAATTTGTCACATTGATTGACTCTTCATGAAAGATTTCATTTAACCCAAAGGAAAACTTTCAAAATTGGAGTCAATCTTCTCAAACCCTGCTGCTGCTTCATAAACTAAGTCTATTTTGTAGTATTTTTATTTTTTTTTTGAGACAGAGTATTCTAAATCCTTTGTTGTCATTTCAACAGTGTTCACGTCTTCACCAGGATTAGGTTCCATCTCAAGAAACTACGTTCTTTGCTCATCCACAAGAAGCAACTGCTTATCCTTTCAAGTTTTATTATGCTATTGCACTGATTCAATTACATCTTCAGGCAGCCATAGCCTTACAAAATGTATTTCTTAAATAGTGAGACTTGAACATCAAAATGACTCCTTGATCCTTGGGCTACAGAAAGCATGTTGTGTTAGCAGGCATGAAATCAACATGAATCTCCTCGTACATCTCCATCAGAGCTCTTGGGTGAACAGGAGCGCTGTAAATCAGCAGTAATATTTTAAAAGAATTTTTTTTTTCCTGAGTAGTAGGTCTCAACAGTGGGCTGAGAATATCAGCATAACTCTTCTTTTTTTTTTTTTTAAAGATGGGGTTTCACCGTGTTGGTCAGGCTGGTCTTGAACTCCCAACCTCAGGTGATCCACCCGCCTTGGCCTCCAAAGTGCTTGGATTACAGGCGTGAGCCACCACGCCCAGCCGAATATCAGCATAACTCTTAAGGGCCCTATGATTTTCAAAATGGTAAATCAGCATTGGCTTCAATATAAAGTCACCAGCTGCACTAACCCCCTAGCAAGGGTCAGCCTGTCTGTTGGAGCTCTGAAGCCAGCCTTTGACTTCTCTTTAGCTATGAGTGTCCTAGGTGGCATCTTTTCCCAAAATAAGGTTGAACTCCAATGAAAACCTGTTTAGCATAGCCACTTTCATCAGTGATCCTAGGTAGACCTCCTAGATGATCTGAGATGAATTTAAAGTAAGTTAAAGTTGCTGCTTTAACTTATACGTCCACTTTTTTTTTTTTTTTGAGTAGGAGTCTCATTTGGTTGCCCAGGCTGGAGTGCAATGGTGTGATCTCAGCTTACTGCAACCTCCACCTCTTGGGTTCAAGTGATTCTCCTGCCTTAGCCTCCTGAGTAGCTGGGACTACAGGCGTGCGCCACCACACCCAGCTAATTTTTGTATTTGTAGTGGAGACAGGGTTTCACCACGTTGGCCAGGCATGTCTTGAATTCCTGACCTCAAACAATCCACCTGCATCGGCCTCCCAAAGTGCTGGGGTTATGGGCATAAGCCACTGTGCCTGGCCTATCTTGCACTTTTGTATTATAGAGACAGCTTCTTTCCTTCAATCAGCCAACCTCTGATAGCTTCAGATTTTTCTTGTGTAGCTTCCTTATCTCTCTCAGCCTTCACAGAACTGAAGAGAGTTAGGGCCTTGCTCTGGATTAGGTTTTGGTTTAAGGGAACAGTGTGGTTGCTTTAATCTTTACAGACCACTCAAACTTTCTGCATGTCAGCAATATAGCTGTTTCATTTTTTAAATCATTTGTGTGTTCACTGGAGGAGCACTTCAAATTTCCTTAAAGAACTTTTCCTTTGCATTCACAATTTGGCTGTTTCAACATGCCTTCCTATGTTTAATCATTTCTAGCTTTTGATTTAAAGTAAGAGATGTGCAACTCATTCTTTTACAAAACACTTAGTGGCCATTTTAGGGCTATTAATTGCCCGAATTGAGTCGGGGTCTTGCTTTACTGCCCATGCTGGAGTGCAGTGGTGTGATCGTGGGTCACTGCAACCTCGAACTCCTGGGCTTAAGCAATCCTCCTGCTTTAGTTTCCCAGGTGGCTAGGACTACAGGCATGAACCACCTGCTGGGCCCCTAATTTCAGTATTGCTGTGTCTCAAAGATAGGGAGGTCTGAGTAGATGGAGCGAGATAGGAGGCAACTAGTTAGTGGAGTGGTCTGAACACATCTAACATTTACTGACTCAGTTTGCTGTCTTATATAGGGGTGGTTCTTGGTGGTCTCCCCAAATAATTTCGACAGTAATATCAAAGATCACTAATCACAGATAACCATAACTGATACAAGAAAACGTTCGAAACATTCCAAGAATTATCAAGTTGTGACACAGAACATGAAGTGAGCACGTACTGTTGGAAAAATGGTGCTGATAAGACTTGCTCCATGCCGGGCTGCCACAAATCTCCGCTTTGTAAGAAACATGATAGCCGTGAAGTGCAATAAAGTGATGCACACTAAAACAGGTGTGCCTGTTATGACATAAACATACACATGTATACAAACACACACACTTGATAATGATTATGAAGCAACATGGCAACCAGCTTATAACACTAGTGTACTAACTACCCAAGTGTTTGAGGCACAGTTAAAATAATCAGTAATGAGGACAACGAGAGAATATCTAGTAAATCTTAATTCTCTATCAAACTGTGCTCATAAATGTCTTACTAAATTCAGCATTGTTGCCTTATGGCAGGGACAAATAAATTACATGTATTTTGCATAGGTGGACATGTAACAAGATAGAAACTGGTTTTGTCAGACAGGATTCCGTGCAGTTTCTGTAGGAGGGAGTATGTAATTGGATACCAGGATTGCAATCATAACCTTTTATAATTTTGGCTAGTTTTGTGTCTTTCAAAAAAATTACTTTGGACAGTTAGTTCAGGAAACAGTGTGTTATGGGTTAAACTGTGTCCCCTCCTTCAGTTCATGTGTTGAAGACCTCACTTGCAGTATTTCAGAATGTGACTTTATTTCGAAATACGGTAGTTGTGGCTATGATTAGTTAACCTGGGGTCAGAGTAGGGCCTATCCTACTCCAATATAATTGATGTCCTCATAAAAAGAACACAAAGTGTGCAGACAGATATGGACATGGAAAACATCATGTGAAGACTGGGTATGCTGCCACAAGCCAAGGAATGCCCGGAAACTGAGAAACATTACAGTCTCCCATCACAGCTCTCAGAAGGAACCAACCTTGCCAACACCTTCATCTTGGACTTCCAGTCAGACCTCTGACAATAAATTTGTTCAAGCTGCCTAGTTTGCAGTATTTTGTTACTGCAGCCCTAGCATGGGTGGTGAAAAAAACACGGGCTCTGACGTCAGCCTTTAGTCTTTGCCCGACTGCACAATTATCTTTTTGACAAGTAATTTCAACCTTCTCATGCTTAAAATTCAATTTAGAATAGTAACTTCTACTTTACTGGATTCTTTTGGGGATTACATTAGTTACAAAAGATGTAAAGTGACTGGCTCTCAAAAAAATGTTGGTTTCTTTCACTTGGTTTTGTGACGTCATGCACTGTTTTTTTTCTGTGACTTTTGTGGAATCCTAAATATATCAAGTTAAAACATTACATTAATGACATCCTAAGCGTTATCTGACTGCAAAATAAAACCACCTATTAGAATGTGGGTTAGATGTGACACTGCGATTTACAAAGCTTTCTCTTTGCTGCCATGCCCAGCAGAATGTCTGCATACTGGGTGCTAAATAAACATTTGTTACTTAAATGTCACAACCTCTAAAAGTTTAAAAAATAACTTCTCTAAAATGTCAAATATTTTTTCCTTGGCATTCCTCTTAGAAAACTGTTTTTAGCGATAGTTTTATTAATATCCTCAATGCAGAAATACACGTTTAATTTTTTTTTTTTTGGTTATCTGGATCCCCTAAACATGTTAAATTTGTTTCTCATGCAACAAACAAGTTACCGCTTCTAACTCTCCATCTTGAGCTTAATTTTTTTTTTTGAGATGGAGTCTCACTCTGTTGCCAGGCTGGAGTGCAGTGGCGTGATCTGGGCTCACGGCAACCTCCGTTTCCCGGGTTCAAGTGACTCCTGCCTCAGCCTTTCGAGTAGCTGGGACTGCAGGCGCGCGCCACCACGCCCAACTCATTTTTGTATTTTTAGTAGACACGGGGTTTCACCATGTTGGCCAGGCTGGTCTCGAACTCCTGACCTCGTGATCCGCCGGCCTCGGCCTCCCAAAATGCTAGTATTACAGGCGTGAGCCACCGCGCCCGGCCTTGGGCTTCACGTTTTAAGGAAGTTGCAGGAATGTTGACCTCCACAGAAAAAAAATGCTTTCACGCTGTAGATTTACTCTAGACGGGCTTCAAAGGCGCAGTTGGAGCTTTCTGCAGAGCGGAGAGACGGCTGTTTACGTAAAGACCATCATGCGGCGTTTCCAACCTAGATTCTAGGAAAAAAGCGGCTCAAGTCCCACCTTCCCAGGGAACAGCTGATTCTGTTTTTCCTTCCCAGCCAATGGTGATCAAAAGCTTCGGGATGCGGGTGAGTCACTGCGGAGGAGCTCAACGCTGAACGCTGACCGCGCCGTCCCCGCCAGGCTCCCGCGCCGCAGGCAGCGCGCCCAAGAGCACAAACGGCCCGGGGTCTCAGGCCTCGGGCGGACCCCGCCCCGGGCTCGCTGCCCTCCCGCCTGGGCTGCAGGGCTGCGGGGCAGATGGACTCGGAGCGCCCCGCCGGTGAGTGGATACGACCCCCGAGGCCACCTCTCGCGCCCTGCTCCGCGGCAGGTGTAGGCGACCAGGGTGGGGGCGTCGGCTGCGGAGTACAGACGCGGGGACCGCAGGGGGATGCGGGGCGGAAGCCGAAGCATGACTTCCGACGCCTCCGGCGGCTTCCGGCGGCCCCGAAGGCGCGGGACTGGGGCGGGACTTCCGTTGGCGCCGGAAGTGTAGAAGCGCCGGGTCGGGGTCGTGGGGTCGCGTCAGTGCGGAGGCAGCCGGTGTCCTGCGCGTCGTGGGGTCAGTACTGGGGACCGCGTCCTAGGGACTCACGGGCGGTGCGCGACCCGCGCTGGCTCCGGGGGTGGCGGGCACGGCGGCTGTGACAGGTGAGTGCCGCCATCTTCCTGTCGAGCGCCGAGTACTTCCCCAGCTGCCCAGAAGAGGGGTCGGGACGCTACCGGGCTTTAGGGGGTGCAGTGGCCGTCTGGACGTGGTGGGGGATGGGATGCAGGTGGGCTCGGAATGCAGAGGATCCAGTGTGGTACAGCAGGTGTCGGGGCCCAGGAGGGCCGGTGGCGGTGCTGGAAGGGCCGTGGTGCAGAAGGGTTCGGGGCGCAAGAGAAGGCGGGGCGCAGGAGGAGTCCGTGGGGGTGCCAGAGGGACCGGGGTGCAGGAGGGATCCGGGCCCGGGGCGGTGCAGCAGGGGTCGTTGTCTAGGAGTCGGGGCGCTGGAGGGCCCCGGGCGGCGCTGGAGAGGTAGGAGGCAGAAGGTTTCGGCCCGAGGGTCTCTCTTCGCCCCTTAGGCTTCGCTCTGGGTACCCCGGGGAAGTGCGTCTCCAGGGAAGCACTTGGGAGGCCTTTTGGAGAGGAGGATGGCCTTCCTTCTAGCCAAAGAGTGGGGATGGCCGGCTTCAAGAAGGATGGTGAGTGCGGGGTGACGGATGCTGAAGTGATTAACACAGCGCCATGATACTGTTCCCGTTTTAAGACTTCCTTTTCTTTCCCTTCTCTCGTAAGCAGCCACTGCTGGAGGGAAACGTTGACATAGCTGTTCACCGAAATAACACAAGAGCAACAATAATAATGTACTCATTTACTAAAAAAAGTTGAATAAATACATTTTTCCAGATTGTAAGCAAAAATAGCTAAGGTCTGCCAGGTTTTTAAAGGTTTTGTCATTTAGCTTAAACGATAAAACGTTCCTTGTGCTTGGCCAGGTCACTTGAAGCTGATACCATTATAGAAAAGTGTTAATTGCTTGGAAGTTTCATTTATTAAAGTTCAGGCGTTTTTCTCTTAAATTCAGTATGTTGGCCTGTGAGTTATGGTCATAAAAGTATTCCAGGAATTATTTACCTCTAAATGAGATAGCTCAAGATAGTTACTATATTTCTTCAGTATTTTTCTTCCTCTTCTGAATTTCCCGCGACCCCAGCACACACACACACTGTTCTGGGTACTTTCCTGATCAAATTCGAGTCTTTCAAAATCGCTTTTGAAATGTGATCCCAGGAGTTCAACGGTATCTAAATATGAACTGACCAATGAGGAACAAATGGAGTGATCTGTTATTCCCTGGGTTTGAACGCTGCCTTTCTATTAATACTGATCACAGGAGACAGAGTAGGGGAGTGGACACTGGCCATGTCTCATAACAGCAGTGTGACCTTGGGAAGGCCTTCCTAAGTCCCCACTTCCTGTCCTCTAACATGGTGTTCATATCAGCCTCATTTTGTTATTGGGAAAGTTATGTTATGAAACTTCCAAGCAATTAACACTTTTCTATAATGGTATCAGCTTCAAGTGACCTGGCCAAGCACAAGGAACGTTTTATCGTTTAAGCTAATATGTGTTAGCCATTCTTGCGAAGTGCTGTATACAGGAGATCTTGAGTGAGTGTGTTTCCCCCCTCCTCCTTTTGGGTAGCTTTATTAGACTGTTCACTTTGTACTTTTGCCCTGAGCTAAAATCCCTAAGTCTCTTTCCCCGAGTTGAAACTAAGATGGAGTTTTCTTATTTATCGTGTCTTATTTTTCCAGGGAAAAGATTTTACATCTGTTGAATTTCATCCTTGGTTTAAACTTATTTCTTTTAACTACTGAGATCTTTTGAAGATCTTGATGGTTACTTATCCAGTTAATGATGTTTTCTAATTCAGTGTCATCCACAGAATTGATGGGGTATGTAGTCCATGCCTTCATCTCATCAATCACAAAACATTTTAAGCAGGTTAATATTTATGACAGAGTTCTGAGGTTGCCTGTAGAGACCATTCTGTACCTCAGTATTGTTCAGAAGTTGCGTTTGGTATTTCAGCCCACTAGGAATTCATCTAATAGTGCGTTTGTGATAAAATGTTACTGCGAACTTTATTAAACTTTTGGTGGAAATTCCATCATATTTTATTCCATTTTCAATTTATTTCTCCAATTTATTTTTAATGTCACATGGAGATTATATTCCTTAACCATTCTTTTGCATATGATTAGCATTTATGACATTAACCATTTAAGCAAATGTTTTTGCTTAGATGAAAGAAAAGTGTTTAAAATCCTACTGTATATCAAACTGAAAGTGATGTTTTGTATTTTTTGTTTCAAATGAAAGTGTAAATTAAGAATTTATTGGCCAGGAGTGATGGCTCACACCTGTAATCCCAGCACTTTGGGAGGCCGAGGTGGGTGGATCGCCTTAAGTTAGGAGTTGAAGACCAACCTGGCCAACATGGTGAAACCCCGTCTCTACTAAAAATACAAAAATTAGCTGGGCCTGGTGGAGGGCCTCTGTAATCCTGGCTACTTGGGAGGCTGAGGCAGGAGAATCGCTTGAACTTAGGAGGTGTTGGTTGCAGTGACAGTGAGCCGAGATCATGCCACTGCACTGCAGCCTGGGGGAGAGAACGAGACTGTATCTCAAAAACAAAACAAAACAATAACAACAAAATAAAGATTTGTTGTATTGCTGTTTAAAGCTACTTTGGTTATCTTCCTTCCTCAAATTATATGCACTTAGGAGAATGATAATTTCTATAGTTACAATTTAATTAATATTGGAAATATCAGAAAGAACCTTTTGTAAAAGAGCAGGAAGCTAAGTGTTCATTGATGCTGTTTAATATTACAGCATTTTTTTTTTTTTTTTTTTTGAGATGGAGTCTTACTCTGCTGTCCAGGTTGGAGTGCAGCGACGTGATGTCAGCTCACTGCAACCTCCACTTCCCAGGGTCGAGCAATTCTTGTGCCTCAGTCTTCTGGGTAGCTGGGACTATAGGCATGCACCATCACGCCCAGCTAATTTTTGTATTTTAGTGGAGACAGGGTTTCACCATGTTGACCAGGCTGTTCTTGAACTCCTGACCTCGTCCGCCTGAGCCTCCCAAAATGCTGGGATTACAGGTGTGAGTCACTGTGCCTGACCCAATATTACAATATTTCTAAAGATGAGGAATTTAGCTTGCTAACACAAAGTGTGTTTTTGGGTTTCATTAATTTATTATTTGGCCAGTGCCTGCTATATGCAGAGCACTGTGCTGCATCAAAGCTGTGTGCCCGTTTCTGACTGCTTACAAACAATAGGGGTATACTATGTACATGGCAACATATACTGAGGATGGATGAATTGGACAGACTATAAATCAGTCAAGAGTTCAGAAGGAGAGTTTATTAAATCTATGGTAGGAGAGAGAGATTGCATTTTTAGAGAGGACCATTTATAGTTTCTTGAAAATAATGTTTATTAAAAACCAGAAGGATATTTAATCAACATCAGCCTTCTGTTTAGTATGGTAATCTGTCCAATAATGTTGGGTAAATGTGAATATTTTGAAGGAAATTTGGAATCTCAGGTTTCTTTTTGTTTGTATTTAGGTAAAACAGTGCATAGAGATTATATTTTTGGAGTGAAGAAGTTTCTTTTTTCTTTTTACAGTTCTATAATCAGTTTATTAGTGTTTAGTCTGTTAAATACAATCGGGCTCCACATTATGAATGATGTTTGTTCAACAACAGACCTCGTGTTAAGATTATAATACTGTATTTTTACTGTACCTTTTCTATGTATAGATATGTTTAGATACACAAATATACAATATAGCATCATGTTACAGTTGTCTGCAGTTTTCTGTACAGTAACATACTATGCAGGGCTGTAGCCTAGGAGCAGCAACATCTGCCATCTAGCCTTGGTGTGTAGTAGGCTGTGCACCTAGCTTTGTGTTAGTGTACTGTACGTTGGTCCCACAGTGATGAAATTGCCTGACAACACATTTCTCAGAATCTATCCCCATCCTTAAACGATGTATGACTGTTGAAAGGCTCTTAATTGGATATGGGAGCTCTGTCTCATAGGGATGTCATGAGGATTCCTGACTCTTTGTATTTATCGATCTATTTAAGCCTTACAGTAATTCTTTGTAGTAGCTCTTCAGCTTCTGGTAGACCTGCCAGTCCACCAACTTTCTTCCAGTATCTCTCCATTAATTCTGTTTTCACTTCCCTTCTTGTCTATTTTAGGTTCCATGGCATACCATTTCAGTAGTTCTTTTACAAACACTTACCACTTCTTTGCCCCCTTCCCATGATACCAACCTGAAAACCCCCTAAACTGGTTATTAAACATTTAAATAATATTTATGCTAATACTGGTTGAGCATCCTAATCCAAAAATTCAAAATCCAACGTGCCCCAAAATCCAAAACTTTTGAATGCTAACATGACACAAGTGGAAATTTCCACACCTTACCTTGTGACAGGTTGTAGTGAAAATGTGGATATACAACATAGTTTATTCAGAGTTCCCAGGGGAAAAATAAAATTACCTTCAGGTGGCTGGGCATGGTGGCCCATGCCTGTAATCCCAGCACTTTGGGAGGCCAAGATGGGCGGATCACTTGAGGTCAGGAGTTTGAGACCAACTGACCAACATGACAAAACCTCATCTCTCCTAAGAATATAAAAATTAGCTGGGACTGGTGGTGGGTGCCTGTAATTCCAGCTACTTGGGAGGCTGAGTAAGGAGAATTGCTTGAACACAGGAGATGGAGGTTGCAGTGAGCTGAGATTGTGCTACTGCACTCCAGCCTGGGTGACAGAACGAGACTCCTAAAAAAAAAAAAATTACTTTCAGGCTATGTGCATGAGGTATATATGAAACATAAATGAACTTTGTGTTTAGCCTTGGGTCCTATCCCCAGGATATCTCATTATATATATGCAGATATTCCAGAATCTGAAAGCATCTGAAATCTGAAACACTTCTGGTCTTGAGCTTTTTTTTTTTTGGCCAAGGAGGATCTGGTGTGAAAGGAAGGAAGTGGTGATGGGACCAACGTGGACTGCTGGGAAGAGTGTGTAGGATCTGAACACAGAGACAGTAGGATGACTCCAGTATGAAAAAATCTTTATTTCGTGCCAAGTTCCAGGGAGGTGATGGTAGGAAATGCATACATTTGGTTGAAGTTGATCAGTGGTGTTGACTATTTTGTCAAGTGGTGAAGAAAGCAAACTAAACCCAAGAGAGCACCATGTAACTTATGGAGAGGCTGGAAAAGCCAGTGATGTGATTTTTAAGATAAAATCAGTGATCCAAAACTTATAATTTTGATGAGAAAGGAAAGTTGACATTGTAATTTTTGCATTTTTTAGTAAACCGCTTGTAGAACGTCTGGAACATATCAGAATATTTCTACAGATAAAATTCTTAAGAGAGGGAAGGGAAGCTCTTTGCTGGTCTTATTTGCTTCGTTTAACTGAAGATAAAATCTCCCTTTTTCTCTGAGGCCATGTCAGGACAGCTTTCACAGGCTTTTGATATGGTTTCTTTTTTTCCTTTATAAAACATAGTCTATAAACTACAGAGTAACTGAATGTATTTTATGTTGTAAAGCAACACTTACTTTTTTCTCCTTTAAAGATAGGCCTACACATATGCAATTTCAGAATAAAAGAGGATTCTTGGCTTTGTGCTTGCGTAAAGATGGAGTAGACTTATTTTTCTTTATTCCTCCCACTAGTACATCTAAAAACACTGGACATATATAAAACAAATGTAAGACTGAAAGATGGAGAAAAGAAAGTAGACTTGCTTCGTTCATCGGGACCTCAGGAATGACATAAAACCTAGTTCTGTGAGTTTTCTTTTTGCTTCATGTTATCCTGCATGTTGTGCTGGAGAAGCTAGCAGCACAGGTATAAAAGGGCTCACACAAAACAAGGCCCAAGAAAAGCCTGCTCTCTGTGGCTGAGAGACCAGGAAAGGGGCAGCCTGCAAGGTACAGAACTTTTAGACGGTAAGTGCTTTACTCCAGCTGAGTATCACAGGAAACACTGCAGCAGCACCCTCACCCTGGGGATCAGAGGCTGGATAGGTGCTCTGGATTCCCACCCATGACAGGCTGCATGGCTGCTGTCAGAGAAGGCTGGCTGAGGAGTTGGGGTTTTACTTCTGCTGGGTGGTTACAAAGCACAGCTTCCTCTTCCTGCTAGGGTATCATAAGAGTGACCTCACAAAAACTCAGGGACTTTACTGCTGCCTGGTGGTAATGAGGCCACCCCTCTGTGGTATGAGGGAGACTGTTTAGGAAGCAGCAAGGAGGCAGCCCTGATTCGGCCTTGGTGGTTGGAGTGGAGGTTCAGGAGGGGGCTGAACTTTCCCCTTAACCAGCAGCAATGAGGACCTCCTCCAATGCAGGGGTCTGTGGAGGCTGCGTTGGAATCTTAACTTCCACCTCACCTTCCACCTCCCCCTGGCAGAGGCCTGCTGTAACAGAAGATTTACATCAGATCCTGAGTCTGATGACATCAAACCCCAAATGTCAGGATTTTAGTGGAAAATCACTTATAGGAAGAACAGGAACACATGGACACAGGGAGGGGAGCATCACGCACTGGGGTCTGTTGGGGGGAAATAGGGGAGGGACAGCAGGGGGTGGGGACTTGGGGAGAGATAGCATGGGGAGAAATGCCAGATATAGGTGATGGGGAGGAAGGCAGCAAATCACACTGCCACGTGTGTACCTATGCAACAATCTTGCATGTTCTTCACATGTACCCCAAAACCTAAAATGCAATAAAAAAACAAAAAAGAAAAGAAAATCTTAACCTAAACAAGAAAAGACCACTGATGCAAACGTAGAGATGACAGATTTTAGAATTGTTTGACAACGACCTTAAAGCAGCCATTGTAAAAATGCTTCAGTAACCAATTAACAAATGAAGAATAGCCCCAGGAAGAAAATGCAGGATGTAAAAGAGAAACATGGAAATTTTAGAAGTGAAAAATAGAATAAATGAAATAAATTCAGTGGATGGTTCAGTAGCAGAAAGGAGAGGACAAACAAAAGAAGCCATCAGTTTGGAGATAGAACAGTGGAAGTTACCCAATCTGAACAGCAGAGAGAAAATAGACTGGAAAAAAGTGAGCAGAGCCTCAGGGGCCCATGGGACTTTAACAGAAAATGCAACGTCTGTGTTGTCAGAGGTCTAGAAAGAGAGAAGGATGGGGAAAAAGTGTGTTTGAAGAAATAATTGCTACATGTTTCTTACATTTGGCAAGCCATACATCTACAGTTTTGAAGCAGCAGAGTAAACCCAGAGAAGATAAACACAAAGATGCTAAGACACTTCCTGGGTAAACTTCCGAAGACGAAAGAGTAGTAAGAGAGGTACTACTTTACCTGTAGTGGAAAGTAATTTGAGTGACAGTAGATCTTTGGTTTTTTGTTTTTTGTTTTTGAGATGGAGTCTTGCTCCGTCACTCAGCTGGAGTGCAGTGATGCGATCTTGGCTCACTGCAGCCTCTGCCCCCCAGGTTCAGGTAGTTCTGCCCAAGCCTCCCGTGTAGCTGGGACTACAGGCACGCACCACCACACCAGGCTCATTTTGTATTTTTAGTAGAGATGGCGTTCCGCCATGTTAGCCAGGCTGATCTTGAACTCCTGACCTCAGGTGATCTGCCTGCCTCGGCCTCCCAAGTCACGCCTGGGATTACACGTGGGAGCGCCTGCACCTGGCCTGACAGTGGATCTTACCAGAACCTGTGGAGGCCGGAGGAAGTGGCAGGACATTTTTCAGGTTCCGAAGGGAAAGGGCTGTCGGCTCCGAATTTTCTATCCAGTGAAAACATGCTTCACATGATTTATCTCCAGCTGACCTACTCTCTTACAATAGCAGGTAAAGGAAACTCTCTAGACAGAAGGGAAATGTGGGAACATCAGGAGGGAAGAACAAACAATGGACAACAAAAATGTCAGATTCAATATTTGTTTATTTTCTAAGTTTTGTTTGGAATTTGAAACATAACTGTGGTACAGTTCTCAGTGTATGTGGAGGAAATATAATGATTACATTATAAATGGGGAAAAGTAAAGAAGCACAGAGGAAAGTAAGATTTTTATGCTTTACGTGAACTGGTAAAATGTTGGTAATCAGTAGACTACAATAAGTTGTATAATGTAAAACCTAGAGCAACCGCTAAAGTTATAGAAAAGAGACAAACTCAGAAATATTGTAGGTAAATAAATATGAAATTATAAAAAATGTTTACCCCACAAGAAGGAAGGAAAAAGAAGGCAAAAAAGAATAGCGGGAAAGAGAATGAATTATACACCATGACCAAGTGCAGTTTATTTCATGGCTGCAAGGTTGGATCAGTATTTGAAAGTCATCAGTGTAATTCTGTCAGTAGGTCAGAAAAGGAAACCTATTCCAAAGAACCGTGACAGAATTCAGCACTCATTCATGAAAGAAACTCTCAGAAAATGAATGATAGAGGGAAATGTTTTCAACTTGATAAACAGCATCTACAAAAAAATCTACAGCTAGCATCAAACTTAATGGTGAAAAACAGTATTTTCACCCTAATATTGAGGGCAAAGCAAGGATGTTTGCTGTCACTATTATAATTTAAGATAGTACTGGAATTTATAGCCAAATCAATAATGTAATGAAAGGAAATAGAAGTCTTACAAACAGAAAGGAAGAAATAAAACTGTCTTTTTTCTTTAGATGACATAATAGTCTCCATAGAAAATCCCAAGGAATCTACAAAAAATCTTGAACTTTAAGTTCAGCAGGATTGTACATGTTTAATGCACAAAATCCAGTTGTATTTATACTAGTAATTAACATGGAAACCAAAATAAAATATAATATTTAAAATTATGCAAAAAATAAGACGTCAGTGTAAAATTAAGAAAATATATATAGGACTTTTTTTTTTTGAGACGAGGTCTTGCTCTTTCACCCAGGCTGGAGTGCAATGGCGCGCTTTTGGCTCACTGCAACCTCCACCTCCCAGGTTCAAGCGATTCTCCTGCCTCAGCCTCCCAAGTAGCTGGGACTACAGCTGCACGCCACTATGCCCGGCTAATTTTTGTATTTTTAAGTAGAGACAGAGTTAAACCATGTTAGTCAGGCTGGTCTCAAACTCCTGACCTCATGATCTGTCTGCCTCAGTCTCCCAAAGTGCTGGAATTATAGGCATGAGCAACCGCGCCTGGCTCATATGTAGGACTTTTATGCAGGAAACCTTGACATTGAGGAAAGCAAGATCTAAGTAAATATTGTATTCATAGATTAAAAGACTTAACATAAGAAAGATACCATTTCTCCCCAAATTGATGTACAGATTTAACACAGTTCCTATCAAAATCCCAGCAAGATTTTTGTAGGTATGTAAAAGATTATTCTAAAATGTAAAAGGAAGGACAAAGGTCTAGAATAGCTGAAACAAAATGGAGAAAGATTTAGTAGGAATCACTAAGTGATTTTAAGACTTATCATACAGTGTGGTAATAGAAACTGCTTGTATTAGTCCATTTTCACCCTGCTGATAAAGACATACCCGAGACTGGGCAATTTATAAAGGAAAGAGGTTTATTGGACTTAGAATTCCACATGGCTGGGGAGGCCTCACAATCATGGTAGAAGGCAAGGAGGAGCAAGTCACATTTTACGTGGATCGTGGCAGGCAAAGAGGGAGAGCTCGTGCAGGGAAACTTTCCCTTATAGAACCATAGGACCTCCTGAGACTTACTCACTATCACAAGAACAGCATGGGAAGACTTGCCCCCCTCCACATGATTCAGTTACCTCCCACTGGGTCCTTCCCACAACATCTGGAAATTCAAGATGAGACTTAGGTGGGGACACAGTGAAACCATATCACTGTTGGTGGTGGAAGGATAAATATGTATGTGGAACAGAACAGAACCAAGAAATAACCCCATACAAGTACAGAGAGTTGATTTTTTGACAAAGATACTAAAGCAGTTCAATCTAGGCTGGATCATCTTCAACAAATGTGACTGGGATAATAGGATACACAGGTGAAAACAAAAAAAACAAACCTTGCCTTAAATTTTACAGCTTATATAAAGGTCATCACCATATAGGTAATAAATTTAGATATGAAACAAAACTATAAAAATTTTAGAAAATTTTTGAGCCCTAAGGATTGATGAAAAGTTCTTACCATGACTTTAAAAGTGTGATGCATAGAAAAAATTATCAAAATTAAACAGTGTTGCTTTGTGAAAAACTATTAGAATGAAAAGACAGATTGGGAGAAATGATTTGCTACTCACATAATGTGACACATAACTCATACTATAGAGTATAAAGAACTCTTAAACAGTAAAAACCCAAAATAGTACTATTAGAAAATTGGCATGAAGAGACACCTCACTGAAAAGGATATATGGATGACAGATAAGCACATGAAAACATACTCAATTGTCACTGGCCATCAGGGAAATGCAAATTATGACCACAGTGAGATGTTACACACCTAATGGAACAGCTAAATAAAAAAATAGTGACAAAGGGATGCCTGCACTTGCAGGTTTACACAGCACTATTCACGATAGCAAAGGTATGGAATCAACCTAAGTGCCCATCACTGGATGACTGGGTAAAGACAACAGATGTGTGTGTGTAGCGCACGTGTACACACACACACACACACACACACACACACACACAGGATTACCATTCAGGCATGTAACACTCACTCTGGATTACCATTCAGGTGCGCGTACACACACACACATTCTGTTTCTCTCTCTCTCTCTCTCTCTCTCTCTGTCTGTCTGTCTCTCTCTCGATTACCATTCAGCCATAAAAAGAATGAAATCATGCCATTCGTAGCAACATGGATGGAATCAGAGGTCATTATTTTAAGTGAAATAGCCAGGCACAAAAAGTCATGTCTCATGTTCTTACTTACATGTGGGAGCTAAAATAATTGAAGATGTGGAGGTAAACAGTGAAAAATAGATAATAGAGACTGGAAAGGGTGAGTGGTGAGGAGGGGGATGAGGAGAAGAGACTTAAAAGGTGCAAACATACAGTAAGATAGGAGGAATACATTGAGTGTTCGACAGCAGAGTAGGGTGACTATCCTTAAGAAAACAGTATTTTCTGGGGTGATTTATACCCTAAATAGCCTGTCTTGATCACTATGTGTTGTATTTGTGGCACAGAATTTCTCACGTGTGACAAATTTGCATAAAGAATAAAAGTAGTGACAATGCCAGATGCTAGTGAGGATATGCATAACTGAATCTCATGTGTTGCTGATGGGAATGTAGAATGAAATAACCACTCTGGAAAATACTAATAGTTTGACACTTCTTAAAAAAAAAGAAACCACAGAAACTAAACATGATTAAACAGAAGCAGTTCTGTTTCTAGGTATACCCAAGAGAAATAGAAGCATACACATGCAAGAAACTTATGCATTAGCATTCATAATAACCTAAAAAATGGAAACAACCAATTATCTATCAGTTGTATTTTGCAATAAAAGGGAATAAATTATCACTATGCTACAACACAGATAGGCTTTGAAATCATTGTGCTAAGTGAAAGAAGCCAGTTGTAACAGACCAGAGCGTATATTGTAGGATTTCGTTTTTATGAAATGGCCATAACAGGCAGATTCATATGAAGAGAAAGTAAATTTGTGGTTGCCTAAGGCTAGCTGGAAAGTGAGTGGGAGAAAGTGAGGGCAGATGAGTGTGAGGTGTCTTTTGGGGTGATAGAAATGTACAGTTCATTGTGGTAATGATTGCACAACTTACTGAATCTCCTGAGAGTCATGGAATTGTGCACTTTAAATAGGTGCCTTACATGGTGTGTGAATCATATATTAATAAGATTTCTTTTAAAGCTAAATATACATTTTACCCTGTGACTGTGAAGCCTTATCCCTGGGCTGTTTATCCAGAGGAAATGAGAACTTAGGTTTACTTAAAACCCTGTATATTGTTGTTCGTGGCAACTTTATGATGTCCATACTGTGGACACTAGCTAGTAATAAAAAGGAAATAACCATTGATACATGCAGAAAATTGGTTGGATCATAACCATTAAATTGAGTAGAAAAAAGAATCTCAAAAGGGCACATGCTCTTTGATCATATTTACATAACATTCTCAACATGACCAAGTTGTAGAAATGGTTACAGATTAATGGTTATCAGGAGTTGAAGGATGGTGCCAGGGAGTTGGGGTGACTGATGGGTAGTATGGGTGATCTGTGTGGTGAGGGGAGTGTTTTGCATCTTGAACATGTAGCACCTAAAGGCATTTATATATGTAACAGAGTGACAACTATACACACATTATACCAATGTCAGTTTGCTGGTTTAATGAAATTAACAAACTAATTAAGAAATTAACAAATTATACTGTAATGATGTAACATGTAACCACTGGGGAAATATGGACCATCTTTACAACTTCCTGTGACTCTGCAGTTATTTCAAAATAAAAAGTTGAGGCCGGGTGCAATGGCTCACATCTGTAATCCCAGCACTTTGGGAGGCCAAGGTGGGTGGATCACCTGAGGTTAGGAGTTCGAGACCAGCCTGGCCAACATGGCAAAACCCCATCTCTACGAAAAATACAAAATTAGCCAGGCATGGTGGCGCATGCCTGTAGTCCCAGTTACTTGGGAGGCTGATGCATGAGATTCTTACTTGAACCTGGGGAACGGAGGTTGCAGTGAGCCTAGATCACGTCACTGCGCTCCAGCCTGGGTGACAGAGCAAGACTCCATCTCAAAAAAAAAAAAAGGGAACTTCATAACTCACACAGCTGTTTTAGTTGAGAGTTACTACAAGCTTATGATTAAGTTAAAGCTTTAAAAAACTGTCTTAAATAATAGACAAACTGTCATCTAGGTTTCTAACATTTTTGGGTTATGCTTGGCTTTTAAAGTATTAACCAAATTTGTATTTGAAAGTTCTACATAGTATATAATGAACAGGAAACAAAGCTAAACTACATACTTACATTGATATTTAGAAAGATTTAGAAGAAATATGTAGAAAAATGCTACGACTTCCTTGTATTCTAAGGTTAAATATGTTGATTTCTACTATTTTATTTACAATATTAAAAAAATCTAAATGAAGTGAATTTTTAAAGTGACAGTATTTTCTCTTATGAAAAGAAATATTTTCATCCTTGGTATTTAGGATTATAATTAGAATACTTAAGCTGAATAGGAAAGATCTTGTTTATCATGTTATTAATAACCTTTATGGATAAAGACACTCTAAATTTTTTGTGAATACATTTCATCTCTGTTACGAATACTCTCTTTTATGTTTGGATAAACTTATTTTTCCAAACAGGCTGACATGTTTAAAAAGAAAAGGGAATGCTAGTGATTTTGAAATATTGTAGAAAAGGAATCATTCTATAACAAAGTAAGGAGGTGTTAGGGCTTTTCGGGAAGTGAGAGCCATTTAGAAGGAAAGGAGTAGCATTTTAGGGATGTGTGTCAGCACCAGGTGGTGTCTAGGGCGTCAATAAGGAAGAGGGTTGGACACACCAGAAGTAAGGTCTTGCCTTGAGGCACAGACTAGGTACAGACTTACTATGGAGTTGCATAAGTCAGCATTGTAACTGTCTACTTGGAATTTAGATGTTTACATAGTCTTATATTGAAAGGTTAGTATGTTTTCCCATTATGTTGATATATTCATTCAATAGAACCATCCCCTACTGGTGGGACTTGGGCCAGTGTTTTCTCTAAATGAAGATGATGGAGGGGTGTTGGCTTCTGGGAGGTCATGGGTGTGTCCTGCTTTGCCTTCGGCTGCACGTGGGGGCAGACATTCTGTGAGTGAGGTACTGAGCTGGCCTGATGATAGGATTGTGTTCATGGGAGGAGGGATCAGTAATAGCAAAAAATCAGCAGGTAATGTTCAAAACAGCTAAATCTGCAGTCGAAGACAGAAGATGTGTGTGTAAATATGTTACCTAAGATTGTAGTAAGTAACAGTGATATAATTGGGAGGAAGGATGGATAACAGGAAATGAGTAGAAAATGCCTAAAGTGGATAAATCATAATGTTTAAATTAGAGATTTGAATAACTTAATTACATGTGGTTAGTTTGAATTGAGATATGCTGTAAATATGCACACTGAATGTCAAAGAGGTGATCATAAAATATCCCATTTTTTATGTTGACTATGTTAAACACATTGGGTTAAGTAAATCATTAAAAGTAATTTCATGTGCTTTTATTTTTAAAAATGTGGACACTGGAAAGTTTACATCCATGGCTTGCATTATATTCCTATTCGACAGCATGAGTCTGGACTCTGTAGTGTAGAATACATCATGCATGGCTTGCATTATATTCCTATTGGATAGCATGAGTCTGGACTCTGTAGTGTAGAATACATCATGCATGGCTTGTATTATATTCCTGTTGGATAGCATGAGTCTGGAATCTGTAGTCTAGAATGTCCATGGCTTGTATTATATTCCTGTTGGACAGCATGAGTCTGGAATCTGTAGTATAGGTTATGTCCATGGCTTGCATTATATTCCAATTGGACAGCATGAGTCTGGAATCTGTAGTGTAGAATATGTCCATGGCTTGTATTATATTCCTGTTGGACAGCATGAGTCTGGAATCTGTAGTGTAGAATATGCCCATGGCTTGTATTATATTCCTGTTGGACAGCATGAGTCTAGAATCTGTAGTGTAGAATATGCCCATGGCTTGTATTATATTCCTGTTGGACAGCATGAGTCTAGAATCTGTAGTGTAGAATATGTCCATGGCTTGCATTATATTCCTGTTGGACAGCATGAGTCTAGAATCCATAGTGCAGAATATGTCCATGGCTTGCTTTATATTCCTATTGGACAGCATGAGTGTGGAATCTGTAGTGTAGAATGTGTCCATGGCTTGCGTTATATTCCTACTAGACAGCATGAGTCTGGAATCTGTAGTGTAGAATGTGTCCATGGATTATGTTATATTCCTATTAGACAGCATGAGTCTGGAATCTGTAGTGTGGCATATGCCCATGGCTTACGTTATATTCCTATTGGACAGCATGAGTCTGGAATCTGTAGCGTAGAATATGTCCATGGCTTGCGTTATATTCCTGTTGGACAGCAGGAGTCTAGAATCTGTAATCTAGAATATGTGCATGGCTTGTATTATACTCCTACTGGACAGCATGAGTCTGGAATCTGGAATCTGTAGTGTAGAATATGTCCATGGCTTGTATTATGTTACTATTGGACAGTATGAGTCTGGAATCTGTAGTGTAGAATATGTCCATGGCTTGGATTGTAATCCTGTTGGACAGCATGAGTCTAGAATCTGTCGTCTAGTATATGCAAAAAGTTGGTTCTCCCAGGAGAGTAGACCACGCCTGGGGAAAGTTGGGTTAATAAGGGAGAGCTATTTTTTTTTTAGAAATTTCTTTTTTGTCATTTGATATTTAAGACGTTAATGAAATTTGATAAAGAAATTACCTCTTTAACAAAGGCTGTGGTCTCTATCTTAAAATACCTTAATTTGTCATGTTTCTATTATATAGTAAATGTTAACCATAGTAAGGAAGCTTGTAATCATTACCTTGTTCAGTGTTTTTCTTTTGTTGCAATTCACTATATCAGAATACTGTTTTTTCTTGCTGTTTTTAGCTTATTGCAGGAGTGACCAGGACACTACCTTCTAGAAGTGATGCCCACAGAAAGCGCAAGCTGTTCGACTGCTCGCCAAGCAAAACAGAAGCGCAAATCACATAGCCTTTCTATACGAAGAACTAACAGCTCGGAGCAGGAGAGGACGGGATTGCCGAGAGACATGTTAGAAGGACAAGTAAGCTAGTATTGATCAGGGCCTGATTTCAAAGATAGTGATTGTGTCTGTAATGTTATAAAAGTGGCCAAATGTATAAATGTTTCCAAAGTAGAAAAAAAGGTTTGAGTTACTAAAAAAAAGATCACCCCTCCCAAACTCCCCCAAAATAAACTCATTAAAACTTCTGTCAAATGCAACAGCATACACAGATGGGTTAGCATATGTATAATATGTAATAACAAATCAAAGTAGGTATGACAGTTTGGATTAGTTTTATTCTTTGTACAGGTTTGTTGACAATACAGTTCTGGGTTTTCTGTCTCTGACAGTCTTAAGAATAGAAGAGTATCATACACTCTTTAATGATCTCTTTGTGTTCTCTGAAGAGCTTTTGGAATCAGATCTTTTAGTGACTTTATTTGGCTTTATCCTTATCTCTGCTGCAGTGAGTATGTCATCCTTTGATTAAAATGAAGTAATTTTTTTTGATAAAGATAAGTTTTGCTTATACTTTTTCTAGTCCGTTTATAGATGGTGAAATTGTGTCAGAATTTTTTTTTTTGAGACAGAGTTTCACTCTTGTTGCCAGGCTGGAGTGCAATGGTGCGTTCTTGGCTCACTGCAGCCTCTGCTTCACGGGTTCAAGTGATTCTCCTGCCTCAACCTCCCGAGTAGCTGGGATTACAGGCATGCGCCATCATGCCTGGCTAATTTTGTGTTTTTATTAGGGACGGGGTTTTTCCATGTTGGTCAGTCTGGTCTCGAACTCCTGACCTCAGGTGATCTGCCTGCCTCAGCCTCCCAAAGTGCTGGTGTGATCCACCGTGCTTGGCTTGTGCTAGAATTTTAAAATAATATTGTCGTGGGGCTGGGCACGGTGGCTCACGCCTGTAATCCCAGCACTTTGGGAGGCTGAGGCGGGCCGATCACGAGGTCAAGAGATCGAGACCATCCTGGCCAACATGGTGAAACCCTGTCTCTACTAAAAATACAAAAATTAGCTCGTTGTGGTGGTATGCGCTTGTAGTTCCAGCTACTCGGGAGGCTGAGGTGGAAGAATCACTTGAACCGGGAAGCAAAGGTTATAGTGAGCCAAGATTGCACCACTGTACTCCAGCCTGGTGTCAGAGCAAGACTCTATCTCAAAAAAAAAAAAGAAAAAAGAAAAAAAAAAGAATATTATTGTGAATCCTAGACAAAGTATATGTTATATTAAAATAAGCTCTAGATATATCTAACATATGCTTCTATATATATAAATATATATATATATTTATAACCATTTCTTCACAGTTAGAACAGATTTATCAGCCGTAATGCCTTAGGAAGATAATGCTTAAATGAGAAATTGGCTTATGTGAATTTTGGATCTTGTTAGGACCATGTGAGTAACTTTATGCCCAGGACTTTGAGGCTGTGACCTCTATACTGAATACGACAGTCTGAACCCAGAACCCAACATGATTGCTGCCATGAAGAGGATCTTCAACTCAAATTAGATGGTTATGCATTGAATAAGTAAACCAATACCTGGTTCTCATTTCTGTTAAAAATGATTACATTTTAACTTAGTGTTCAAAATAAAATTATAAATATAGCTTTGGTATTGTTAGTGTATTACTTTGCTAGAACTCCCATAACAAAATGCCAGACTGGGCAGCTTAATCAATAGATTTTCTCATGGTCCCTCCAGTGGCTGGAAGCCTTAGATCAAGGTGTGGGCAAGGCTGGTTCCTCCCGAGGTCTCTCTCCATGGCTTGCAGACACCGTCTTCTCCCTGTGTCCCCAAAGGGTTGTCCCTCTGTGTGTCTGTGTCCTAATCTCTTCTTACAAGGACCCCTGTCATACTGGAGGGCCCTCCTTTATGACCTAATTTTACCCTGACCCCCTCTTTCAAGGCCCTGACTCCAGTCAGTCACATGCTGAGGTCCTGAGCCTTTGGACTTCCACATGGGACTTTTAGGGGACACCGTTCAACACAGCACTTAGGAGAGAGCAGAGCTATGGGGCAGGATTCCTGTGGTGGTGGCAGCGTCTGTATCTGTGCTGTCTGATGTGGGAACCACCAGTCACACGTGACTGCCGAGCCCTTGAAATGTAGCCAGTGTCCCTGGGACATGAAATTTTAATTTTTAAAACTTGCAATTACATGGAAATTTACATAGTCAGATGTGGCAAGTAGCTACCCTATTGGACAGTGTGGTAGTCTAAGATAGGTTTTCCTGATTTGTAGATTCACTTAATTTCTAGTGGTGGAAATCCTACAGCCTCCTCTGCTGGCATATTCTGGAGTCATCTCCCAGGGGTGAATGTGTTCCCCTCTGGGCCCTGAAGGCCCATTCTCCTTTGTGATGCGGCACAGGCAGTAACTGCATCTTGTGGTAACCCTAGGAAGGTAGCTCAGAGGTTTTCAAGCTGCCTGGCCTTGTCCTCGTGGTACACCACCGTTGGTCTCTGGTCTTTGTGTCTCCCACACTCGTTCCCTAGATGGAGCTCATCTGTTGAATGACCAGTGATTTGGAGTAGGACCAGCCAGCATGTTCTGTGAGTGGCTGTTCTGTGAGTGGCCAGTGTGAGGTGCTCTGCCTTTCCCCTGTGGTTGGGGGGAGAGAGCTGTGGTGTCTGTGCATGCGTTTGGCATGGTAGGTGTGAGGGGCGATCTCAGAACAGGGAGGGTTGATAAACGTAGGAGTAGTCTTCGTTCTAGACAGTGTCTAATGGTGCCCTTTCAGTTGTTGAGGAGCAGCAATAGAGAAGAGAGGGCAGATGAGCCTGAGGGAGACATGGTGTTAGGTTTAACTTTATACATCTCAGATGTGCCCGTCTAAGGTTGTTTAGAAAGCCAGGTTCGCGCAGGCACCAGAGGTCTGTCATTGTCTAGCACAGTGCCAGCTGTGGCCCGAAGAGCTGGCTGCTCCCTGCATGTGTGTGCTGCAGCTTTCAAGTGTGTGTCGATGAAACAAATTCATTTAAAAGCCCTACTGAGTCATAGCAGTTACATCCTGAGTTTTCTCAAGTGATACCAAAAGTTCAACAACTCTGATTTTAGAGTCTGAAATTGAATGACACAGAAAAGAAGAACTGATGGAAAAGGTTGAAAGTCATTTTGTAAGCATGCTCTTCCTGGGCTCAAGTTGCCCTCTAGTGGAAAAGTCCTCATTTCACTGTGCATTTAGTTTCTTGATTACAAAGTAATCTGACTTAATGCTGACTTCTCAGCTTTCTTTTCCATAGCAATTACTTTTATATTAATATGCACTTAATATTCAAGTACATATGGCATTATGTCATTAGTTGCTGAACAATAAGAGCCTTAAAACATTGTGGGTATAGATGAGTAGGAACTGCCGCCTGTGGGAGGAGGTTGGCCTCAAGTGGGAGTCAGAAGGGCTTCTGAGGAGGCGGCACTTGCAGGGAGGGATGTTCACGGTGAGGGAATGGGGTGTGCAGAGGCCACAGGGCAGGGAAGATAGGAATGGCGATTGTCAGTTCAGTGCAAGCTTATGTGCTGTAGCTATTGGAACTTTTTTCTTTTTGAGACAAAGTAGTCGCCCAGGCTGGAGTGCAGTGGTGCTATCTCGGCTCACTGCAACCTCCGCCTCCCGGGTTCATGCGATTCTCCTACCTCAACCTCCCAAGTAGCTGGGATTACAGGTGGGTGCCACTTTTGTATTTTTAGTAGAGATGGAGTTTCTCCATGTTGTCCAGGCTGGTCACGAACTCTTGACCTCAGGTGATGCACCTGCCTCGGCCTCCCAAAATGCTGGGATTACAGGCGTGAGCCACCACGCCTGGCTGGAACGTCCTTTTTGATGGCTTGGTTTTAATTTTTGTTGTTACATTTTCCTTCTTTTTTTTTCTCATGTTCTTCATTGGTTTTAGAAGAATGTTTAGAGGCTATAGTACCAATTCTGTAGATTCAATGTTTAAAGTAGTTGTGTGTGTGTGTGTGTGTGTATTTATAAAATATGTCAGAAATCCGTGATAACTGTAAAACTCACATTGCTAAAATGCTGTTATTTTTCCTTAAAATTTGTCTTCTTAAGTTAATCTCAGAAAGATTTAATAAATGTCGTGTATCTTTTTTTTAAAGTTTACAACTCATCAGAATAAAAAAGTTTATGCTATATGTAAATCTGAAAAGTCCCATAGAAAGGTTAAGTATCGAAACACCATTTTAGCAATATTTGATGAGGACTTTTTTGAAAATCACTCTGGGTGTTAAGGGTAGGGGACGTATACCCAAATAGTACATAGGCCATGCCCTTAGGGAGGTTGGATGGCACGTGGCTGTGTCTGGCAGGCTCCTGTTGGTTAGCGGGCCCAAGCAGTGAGTGCTTGTGATATGTTCGGTGCAAAGGACCTGCTCATTTACTGGACTGCACTTGACAGTGACACACAGGCATGAAGAACGTGGTCCAGGCAGGAACTTAAAAGTTAATGTTTTCACTCAACTAATAGACATTTGGCTCTTTTTGGCGAGATTTTTCTTTTTCCTCTTCATTACACTCTTTTAGGTGTTATGTAGAGTGACGAGAAGAGTGTGCTTTTGCTTCAAGTGCAGTGGGCGTGGTGGGAACGCTGCAAAGGCGCCTCTTCTATGAGTGTATAGCAGATTAAAATACTTGTAGAATAGCGTATGATGGTGCTCAGAGGCTGTTTATAGTAGTTAATTTATGGGAGCTGCCTTCTTCTCTACAATTTCAAAGTTTTAAAATAAGGTATGCGTGTGTCCTCTCTTATAAAGGGGAAAATTATGTTATTTTGAAGGAGTGTTTGTTTTTAAATCACATATCACACTAGGTAGCCATTTATACAATTTGATTTATAGTTTCCTTGGCAGAAATTTGGAACTTTAAACTCTTTAAGCATTTTATGTATAAAAATATGTAATGTACGCTGGGCACGGTGGCTCACGCCTGTAATCATAGCACTTTGGGAGGCTGAGGTGGGTGGATCACCTGAGGTCAGGAGTTCTAGACCAGCCTGACCAATATGGTGAAACCCCTCTTAAAAAATATGTATTTAATGATACAAAATAAGAGTTTCGAATAAAAGATAATTCACTTTGGAAAAAGCATATTTGTACTTTGTCTTAAGAGTTCATTCATTCATTCATTCTAAGCAGAGTCTTCTTCTGCAGGATTCTAAACTGCCTTCCTCCGTTCGCAGTACACTTCTGGAACTGTTTGGGCAAATAGAAAGAGAATTTGAAAACCTTTATATTGAAAACTTAGAATGTGAGTATCTCCCGTTTTAATATATTTTTATAGCTTTTTACCTATTCATAGAAATCTTTGAGAGTCAAATTTATGAATAGACATTCATCACTATATTAGTTTTCTGTTCTGCTGTAGCAGACTTAAACTTACTTTAGTGGCTTAACATAACACAGATATGGGTTGGGCGTGGTGGCTTACACCTGTAATCTCAGCATGTTGGGAGGCCAAGGCCGGTGGATCATGAAGTCAGGAGTTCGAGACCAGCCTGACCAACATGGTGAAACCCTGTTTCTACTAAAGATTATCTGGGAGTGGTGGCGCTTGCCTGTAATTTCATCTACTCAGGAGGCTGAGGCAGGGGAATCACTCGAACCTGGGAGGTGGAGGTTGCAGTGAGCTGAGATTGCACCATTGCACTCCAGCCTGGGCCACAGAGTGAGCCTCTCTCTCAAAAAAAAAGAAAAGAAACACAGATTTGTCATCTTGCAGTTCTGTGGGTCTGGTATGATTCCCATGAATCAGGTGTTGGCCAAACTCTGCTCCCTCTGGAGGCTCTGGGGAGGCATGTTCCTGCATGTTGGGATTGTGACAGAATTCAGTTCTTCTCAGGTTTAGAACAGAGGTCTCTTGCTGCACTCCTTGGCTCCTGGCCCCTTCCCTCTTGCTGGAGTCCTCCTGCTTGCTCTCTGACCCACCCCCACCTCTCCTGCCCTCTGAAGAATGCGTGTGATTGGATTGGGCCCCAGGATAGTCAGGCGGAGACCTTGTGCCCGTGCTGTGTTCTGTTCACAGGTTATGGGCTTAAGGCATAGGCGTGTTTGAGTGTTCATTATCCTGCTTACTGCACCGACTGGTCCAAATTGTGATTTCATAAAAAATACATGGATCTGACAGTTTTCCCTTTGCCAAGTACACCATAAATTGAGAAAACATTGATTTACTTTTTTAATACTATACCATCATTTGAAAACTGACACATGTACTATCTGACTTATTAAAGGCAAATCAAAATAATTTTGAATTAGCTTGGCTTTAACTTTGTTTTAATTTTTTATTTTGGAAGTAATACCTATATATGGTTAAAAATTTATCAAACAGTATAAAAAGAAAGCTACCATTACCCCTCAACCCCATCACACTTCAAAGGAAGGCATTTTCTGCATGTTTTTGCTTTTGGTTCTTTTGGTGGTTAGTCCTGTAAATGTAAGTAAGCTTCTTCTGGTTTTAGGTGAATCTGCTTTAGTGTTAATGCTTCACAGTGAAATAAACAGGTCCTTTTTGCTGCTCCATTACTTGTCAGTTTTTCTTTTTCTAGGGTTTGTGTTTGTAAAATTTATATGTATAAAGACAGGGTCTCACTGTGTTGCCCAGGCTGGTCTCAAACCCCCGGGCTTAAGTGATCTTCCCACCTTGGCCTCCCAAAGTGCTGGGATTACAGGATCACCATACCCAACCTATAAAATTTGTATTAGACAAATGTTAACTATAATCAAGTCTTTCATGCTTTGTCTACACATTGATTCTAAAAGTTGAATGCTAACAAAGAGCATTTCCATTGTTAAGCTATTTTTTACTCAGTCTAAGTGGTGTGGTTGGATCAGTAATGAAGAGAATATAATCTTATGCCATTTAAACTTCGCTGTTGGAAAATCTAATGTTTTAGTACTGGATTCTCCTTTTTAAAGAGTCCACCTTGACCATTCATAGAGGGAAAAATTACTTCAATCTTTTTTTTTTTTTTTTTAATACAGAGTCTTGCTCTGTCGCCCAGGCTGGAGTTCGTTGGTACAATCTGGGCTCACTGCAACCTCCGCCTCGCAGGTTCAAGCGATTCTCATACCTCAGCCTCCCAAGTAGCTGGGGTTACAATCACGCCCAGCTAATTTTTGTGTTTTTAGCAGAGGAGGGATTTCACCATGTTGGACATGCTGGTCTTGAACTCCTGACCTCAAGTGATCTGCCCGCCTCGGCTTCCCAAAGTGTTGGGATTACAAGCATGAGCCATCATGCCCAGCCCAGAATAATGATTTTAATTGCACAGAATCAAGCACTATGGAAACTATGTTGAAATGCAGGTGCTGTTCTTGAGACCCTGATAGCAGTGTCTTCCACAGTGTAGCAAATGTATATGAGCTTTTATTTTTGGAATGATTTCTTTAGTTTTTTGAGAACTCTGTGAATTGTGATCTTGCTTATTAGAATATTCTTTATGTCTTTATATAACACTGTAACATTTTTTCTGTGTGCAAGTTTTGGAAGTGGTGAGTACATTTAAACATAAAAAACATACTTTACATTTTTGAAAACTTTTTTTTATTCCCAGTACGTAGAGAAATCGACACTCTTAACGAACGTTTAGCGGCTGAAGGACAAGCGATTGATGGAGCAGAGCTGAGCAAGGGCCAGCTCAAAGCAAAAGGTAAGGTGAATTCCCATGAAGCTTTTGTCCTGCAGATCATCTGCGCAGGAAATGTGGAATTTAGTGAAGGACGCTGGCTGGTTTGTGTTTTGCTGTCGGCAGACCTTGAACTATCTAATTCAGGTGTGGGTCTAGGAGACTCTAATTCAGGTGTGGGAGAATAAGGAGCTCAGTTCTTGTTCCTGCCCTGCCATGGCTGGGTGTTGCTAGGGTCAGACGAGCCCTCTGGGCCCCCTTTCTTCCTGTGTGAGACACAAGACCCATCTGTGAGGCTGGGGTCTTTGGTTGTGTGATTGTGTTTGATTGTCACTCTCTGTCCCTGCAGCCAGTCACAGCACCAGCCAGCTCTCCCAGAAACTGAAGACCACTTACAAGGCTTCCACCAGCAAGGTACGCAGGCCCCGGCTCTCGAGCCATCATGTGGCGGTTAAGGTGTGCAGATATGTACTTCAAGTTGCATATTTTCCAATTAGAAGGGCACAGTAGAAAAAGATAAATGGTTTTCAGGAAAATGTAGTTTGTAAAAGGAATGTCTTGGCTGGGCATGGTGGCTCACACCTGTAATCCCAGCACTTTGGGAGGCCGAGGCAGGCAGATTGCTTGAGGTCAGGAGTTTGTGAGACTAGCTCGGCCAACATGGCGAAACCCTGTCTCTACTAAAAATACAAAAATCAGCCAGGTGTGGTGGTGGGTGCCTGTAATCCCAGCTCCTCGAGAGGCTGAGGCATGAGAATTGCTGAAGCCTGGGAGGTAGGTGGTGGTTGCAGTGAGCCGAGATTGCATCACTGCACTCTAGCCTGGGCAACAGAGCGAGACTCTGTCCCCAAAAAAAAAGTGTCAGTGTGCAGACCCTTATATAGTAGCTTACCCTAGTACCCACTGGAATTTATCTATGATATATTGGTAACATATTGTCTGTAGAGGGAATATATTCTGTTGTTAATTGGCTTAATATAAAGGCTCTGAATTTGGAGGAAGCTAATAAATAGGTATAAATTAGTAGAAATTATGTTCTGAGCTAAAGTTACATTTAGTTCATTATGTTCTTTTCCTCAGTTTTCTAAGTGTGATCAGGAGGGGAAGATCTGTCTCTGAGGTGAATAAGGACATTCATGGCATTTTGTATTTTCGTAAAGTGTCTCATGCTGACTTTCTGAAAGTGTCCAGGGTTTAATTGTTTGGGAATGCATTTGTCTATGGCGGAGTAGTACTATCAAGTGATATTTGGAGGTAATTTTGTATGTGTCTGTACTTTGGCATATTTCAAGGGTACAAAAGATAAATTGATTACCTAACCTTAGTGAATATACATTCTTTTTGCTAAGCTTGAGGGAAAATGTTGAAATTTTCAGTGAGTCTGCTCTGATGGTGTCAACTAGTTCTTGTTAGCTTTTTATTTTTCCTACTTGTTTCCTTGAGTTTAAAGTTATTTAGCATGACATCTATAGTAAGATTAACTTCAATTAATAGAGTAAATTGAGTCCTTCTGCTATTTCTCCTCATTTGATAGCCTTTGGTAATTCTTTGTTATTCAAAAGAAAATCTGAAATTGCTGGTATTTTCTACTGTACTTTCCTTTGATAACATCTAGAATGTAAGTTGCTAATTTATTTGATTTTTTTGGCCATGTAATATATAACTTACAGTTTTGAACTTTTTAATAAATTAACTTGAAGCGTTTTCTTCATAATGAAATGTGAAATTATGTTTTTCCTCATTAAGTTCTTGTTACATTACCTTGGATTATTTTGCTTTTTGTGGTGTGTACAGTTGTATGTATGCAGTGTATGGTGTTGGAGTTCCAAAACTTTCTGATTATTTCTGAAGTAGAGGAAGAAATGATTATATAAATTTGTCCTTTACCCTGAGCAGTAAAAAATAAGATTTGGGAAGAATTAAGAGTGGGAGATCCAAGATGGCCGATCACTAGCAGCTCAGGATTGCAGCTCCCAGTAAAAGCGCAGAGAGCCAGGGGACGCCACACTTACCGATACATTTTTGCTGCCCACGGACCAGGACATTCCCAGTAGAGGAGCCCCACAGGTTGCCAGCGCGACCCTTTCGGCTGGCGCGGCTTTTTTGCCGGCGCCTCTTGGTGCGGAGTAAACGGGCTGAGTCTCCTTTTGGATGATGTTTGGCGCTCTGGAAAGTCAGAGCAGTCCATCCAGCTGACTGAAAAAGGGACTGAGAAGCCAGACCGGAGACCCCGGGACAGAAAAGCACCACGAATTTCAACGCTGCTGTTTTAGCCGGCATTGCGAGTCGCACAGTGAAAAGTACACAGATTCCGGAGCTGGGAATTAACAAGTTGGACGTCCACTCAGAGACCTAAGTTGAAAGTGGATAATTACAAAGACGACAGATGGATAAAACCATAAAGATGCCAAGAAGCCACCGTAAAAAAACTGAGAACACTGAAAATCAGAAAGTCTCTCCTTCTACAGAGGACGCTAGTTCCTCATCAGTAACGGAACAAGGCTTGATGGAAAACGAGTGTGAAGAATCATCAGAATTAGGCTTCAGAAGGTGGATAATAAGAAACTTCTGTGAGCTAAAAGAATATGTTCTAAACCAATGCAAAGAAATAATAACTTTGAAAAAAGGTTTGACGAAATGCTAACGAGAATGGACAATTTAGAGAAGAACATAAACAAATTAATGGAGCTGAAAAACACAATACGAGAAATCCGTGAAGTATGCACAAGTTTTAACAGTCGAATTGATCAAGTAGAAGAAAGGATATTAGAGGTCGAAGACCAACTTAATGAAATGAAAAGAGAAGAT
>PVKP010017175.1:0-46668 GCA_004027715.1 Plecturocebus donacophilus
AAAAAAAAAAAAAAAAAAAAAAAAAAAAAAAAAAAAAAAAAAAAAAAAAAAAAAAAAAAAAAAAAAAAAAAAAAAAAAAAAAAAAAAAAAAAAAAAAAAAAAAAAAAAAAAAAAAAAAAAAAAAAAAAAAAAAAAAAAAAAAGCAAAGTCAATACCAAGTAAGTAGGAGAAAAAGAAATAATTAAGATCCGAGTAAAAATCAATGAAATTGCAAATAGAAAAAAAAATCACTGAAACCAAATACTGGATCTTTGAGAAGATCAATAAAATTAATAAACCTCCAGCCATACTTCTTAGGGGAAAAAGAGAGAACACAAAATTTATCAATAGCAGGAAGGAGAGGAATAAATATATATAGATTCTGCAGGTATTAAAAGGATGATAAGAATATATTATACACAATTTTAGGCCAATACATTTGTCTATGAAGATGAAATAGGCACATTGCTTTAAAGACACAAACTCTGAGGGCTAATCAGCAAAATATAGATAACCTCAATAGTGCTATCACTGTTAAAGTTATTGAATGTGTAGTTTAAGACATCCTCCAAGGCTGGGCATGAACGCTTACACCTGTAATCCCAGCACTGTGAGAGGTGGGCAGATCACTTGAGGCTAGCAGTGCAAAACCAGCCTGGCCAACATGGGGAAACCTCATCTCCATTAAAAATACAAGTTAGTCGGGTGTGTGGCACACGCCTGTAGTCTCTGCTACTCAGGAGGCCTGAGAATCACTTGAACCTGGGAGGTGGAGGTTGCAGTGAGTCAAGATCGCACCACTGCACTCCAGCCTGGTGACAGAGCGAGACTTTGTCTCAAAACAAAATAAAACAAAAAACCTTCTTCACAATAATATTCCAAATCCAAATACATAAGTGATTTATATTCTACCTAATATTAATCACTTAAAAATTGAAATTATGTTAACAAAAGCATGATCTATAAAAGAACACACCTATAAATTGTAATTTGTCAAAATTAAAATGGTTTGCTATTTTAAAGACACTGTTAAGAGAATGAAAATGACAGGTCACAATCTGAGAGAAAATATTAACAAATTATATACTCAATAAAGCATTTTATCCAGAACTTAGGAAGAACTTTCAAAATCAATTATGAGAAAACAACCCAACTCAAAAACAACATATAAGAGTAACAGATTTAAGCAGACATTTCATCAGATACCTCCCTCTACTGGGAGATATTTACCAAAAAATAAATGAAATGATATGTGCATTAAAATATTTGTGCTTGAATGTTTATGTCAGTTCTATTTGTAATGGCCAAAAATTGTAAACAACCCAATGTATATAAAAAGTGACTGGATAAACAAACTGTGATATTTCAATACAGTGGAATACCACTCAGGAATAAAATGGATTGAGTTGTTTACACTTAACCTGAATGAATCTCAAAATAATCATTCTGAATGAAGTCAGTCAGTCAAAGGAGCACCTCCTGGATGATTTCATTTATATGACAATCTAGGAAATACAAACTAACGTATAGTGACAGAAAGCAGAACAGATGTTTGGGGTATAAGGAAGAACAGGAAGAAGCAAGAGTGTAGATTACAAAGGGGCATGAGGAAACTCTTGGGGCTGAATAATGTGTTCACTATCTTGATTGTGGTGATAATTTCATGGATGTGTATACATGTCAAAACCCATCAATTTGAATAGTCTAAATATGTATAGTTTATTTAAAGGCCGTTATACTTCAGTAAAGATGTTAAGTGACAGATCAAGCTATGGATTATGATCATTCCCATGTCACAACTCAAGAAGGTGAAATAAAACTCTCTAAAAAAATCTAGAAATTTTCATTATGGCAATATTTGAAATAATGTCATCTCTCAAATATTCTCTGAAAACGCCTTCAAACACTCTAAGATGAGCCACTCACTCACAGGCAGATGGCATTTAACCTAACATGCAAACAGTCCTTCAACCTTCTTTTACACCTACAGCAGGCATTGAAATTGATAGAACCTCAGAGATATATGCCTAGGAATCTCAGGAATTCAAAATGATGCATGCCTAGTTTGGGATATATCGGTTTATATTCAGAAAGTGAACAGAAAGTCTCCTATCTTCTCTCTCCGACGCACTGGGTTCACTCTGAAGTATATTGCAGGAGGTAAGGTGGGGCCACAGATATACTATCTCCCTAGAATAAGTCACAAGTTTTAATCTGCATAGTCAACAGTGAATTTTTTGCTTGGAAAACAGATATAAATGGGAAAATTCTTAACTATTTCACATCAGCAAGTATAATTTAGCACTGCTACAATCTGTCTAAAAATCTGTTAATTTAAGTGCATGGGGTAGTCTGCCAATTCTCTCCCCTCCTTTTTTTTTTTAACATAATTTTGAAGAACTGCATTCTGAAGTACCCCTGAACTATAACTTACTATATGTTCTCTGCCTCATTAAACCATATCTCTTGGTTATTTAAATAATACAAATAGAAATATAACATAAATGAACCATGTAACTAAACAGCCAAGAATTTAGTAAGGTTAAAAAAGAAATAGTGCATCAGTTATCTAAATGTTAGGATATTTCCTTGGCTTAGTGTTGTCATAAATCAGCTAAGAATTTTTGCATATACAAAGGGTCACAGATGGCATTTAACCTAAAATGCAAACGGTCCTTCCACCTCCTTTTATACCTACAGTAGGCACTGAAACTGATAGAACCCCAGAGATACATGCCCAGGAATCTCAGGAATTCAAAATGAATAATAAATAAATGCCTAGTTTGGGATATGTCAGTTTATATTTAGAAAGAAAAGATAATGGTTTCATAAAATGTGGTTATGAAATTTGCTATTCACTTAGAGATACCCAGTGCTGCATTGGTAAATGTTTAATAACTTGCTTGTAGGAAAGGAGGCAATTTCTGTGGTGTAAATACTTCCACTGTGGCTGATTTCCAGCTGATTTAACTGAATGTGAGGTTGAGAAGAGAAATCCACAATCAGCTCTCCTGAGCTGCATGACCAGCTGATACAAGCACCCTACTAGAAATATCTCATGTGTGAATACAGCTAACTCCAATCCTATAATGGAAATAAACTGAGTTTCTAGGACATGTCTGTGTGTTTTACAACTCAAAATCTTCATCTCTGAAATTTTCTTGTAACTTGTGATAATACATTTCCATCTGAAAAAAAAAATGATCTTTAGGATATAGGAGACATTACTCAACATCAAGTATTTGAAATATCTTTAGATCAAGGTATTCAATTAATTTGCTTATTTTTTTAACAGAAATCTTTACCTGTTCAAACTTAATTCAAATTAAGTGCTTAATGTGAGTTCCTCAAAAACTGAAAAGAAGTAAACAAACAAGACACAATATTTTAATACTGATCTTAGACAAAAGTTAACCTAAGGCAACTTGTTAGTAAAGGGGAGGATGGTTACGATAACGTCAAACATATCTCCCATTGCAGAACCTGTGTGCCCCACTTTTAAGTAAATGTGAAATGTATGGGTTTATGTTTGATTTTTGTTTGGGGGACTGCTGTTTTGCAATAATAGGAATTAAAGGAGAAATCAGAAGCCATCTTTTTGTGGTGTTTTCCACAAAGAGAGACTTTATTCAAAGCTTTATAAGGAAAACTGACAGAAGGAAATGAACTTATCAAACTAGAAGTTCAACAAAAGGGGAGAACACAAGAGCAACAACAGCTCCAGCATTTTAACACAACCGTAGCAAAGAAATAATAAAAGGAGTAACAAAAGAGCAGACATATACCCAAGTTCTGAGTCTGACTGCAGCTGGAGCACTGAGGGGTCTGTGTCCCACTGCAGGGTCCTAATTGTGCAGCACAAAGGAAAAAGAACACAGAGAATTAACAAAAGGGGAGGGCAACAAACCAAACCAAACTATGTCATTCATCAAGGCAAGAGCATATACAATACATACACAGAACATGTCCCCCCTCCATCCCCTCCACCCCCAGTGGCTATCGAACAACAAGAGAAAGTGAGGAGCCATCCTTTCCTGCAAACATCTGTTTAATATTGGGAGCTATGGCTGTTTTCATGAAAGAAAGTTGAGAGCCAAGTATTCAAACTCCACACACATCCTCACCCTTGGTTTTACTTTATACTGAAGTCTCATTGATTTGAGAATGTAAACTACTGCATGTATCTCTGACACCCGAGAGCCCATCCACATCTGGGAGCTCCAAGCATCTTGTATGTGGTGAAAAGAACTAAACGCAAGGGTGCAAATGGGTCAGGGCTTCCTTGGATCAGGTACTGTAAATATAATGCATTGGATTTTGAGACTCATGGGTACTTTTATGCTTATTTATATATAGTATGCCAAGATAGTCACCAACAATATAATTTATTTCTAAGATGTCAGGGACTGATTATATCTTATATTTTTTAAACATTACACAAGCAATAGCACAAAGTATCAATAGTTATCAAAGCATCCAATTTTCCTTGTTATTTCTCCTTCAAAATAAGAGGGGATAAATGGCTCTTCTATAAACAGAGCACATGCAAGGACCTTTTTCAGCCAGGCTCTTTAAATTTTCTGCACAGAACTGGTTCTGGTGCATCTCAGAGGCAACTAATGGACAGCACTGACTTTCGGATCAGGCTTCTGTGATTCAAATCTTGCCTCTGTGACTTACCAGCTGTGTGACATTGAGCATGCTGTTTAATAAGTTCTCAGCCCCTGTATCCCTTTGTTTACTCTGTGGCCCATGGACCACTAGCATGAGCATCTCCTGGGAGTTTATTGGAAATGCAGAAACTCACGTCCCACCCCAGACTTTCTGACTCTATACTACAGTTAATCCATGGACACCCTAAATTTGAGAAGCCCTGTTCAGTTTCCTTGTCTGTAAATACTTACTGTGGTTTATAGGATAACTTACGAACTGGCCTGTGGAATCTTCCAAACTTCTCTCTAACCATTCATTCACTCATATTATGTCAACTCTGCATACTCTTTAATGTATCCTTTAAATGTATCCCTTAAAGATCTGCATGGCTTGTGACTTTGCTTCTTTTGTGTCTTGGCTCAAATGTTACCTCCTCAAAGAGGCTTCCCTGCTTCAACACCTGATCTCAAGTATCACTTCCTTATCATTCTTCATTTCCTTCCTTTCCCTGCTTTATTTCCTTCATAGAGCTTATCTTTACCTATGATTTTCTTTTATATCAGTTTATTTATTTTTGTTTGTTGTCTGACTTTAGACTTAAGCCTCTAATGGCAGAGGTGGCCACATCTCTAGAATATGGGGATATGCCTAGAACTGTATCTGGCATATATGCTTACATAATACTATTTGTTGAATGAATCAATCTTTTGCTGGTTTTCCACAAGGATTAAAAGCAAGTGTACCTACAAAGAACATAGTAGCCACATGACAAACAGCTGCTGCTTTTATGCCACAACCACTCTATCTACTCTTAATGTTTCTTTGAGTCAATCCTGACCTATTTGACAGATTGCATATTACCCCTCCTGCAGAAGTAGCAGAATACAGATTCACAGCTTTCCTTCTGTTCTCTGGCTGTGCTCTTGTCTTTTTACATATAACCTCTGAAACACTAAAACTGAAGGTCAATGAGACACTAACTGGCCAGTGTTACTTAGACCAATGCTTCTAAAATTTCAATGCACATACAGATACCTGGAAATACTGCTAAAATGCAGAGTCTGACTTAGTAGGTCTGGGGGTGGCCCAAGACTCTGTATTTCAAACAAGCTCCGGGAGATACAGATGTTGCTGCTTGGTGGACCACACTTTGAGCAGCAGGGACTTGACTTAGGTAAGTGGTTCTCAAACTTTCATATTCATTGGAATGACTTATTAAGGTTTATTAAAATACAGAATGCTGATCTCCAATCCTAGAAATTCTGATTCAGTAGATTTGGAGTGGGGCCCAAGAACTTGTAGTTCTAACAAGTTTCCAGGTGATGTTTAAAAGGGTGATCATGGGACCACCTTTGGAGAATGACAGAGCTAGACTATTGCTCTCAGTAGTCAGCATGTAGAAAGCATCACTGATTCTAAACTTCTGATTTGTTCAAGCCTGGCCTCAGGAACAGGCCACCTCTAGACCAATTAAACCAGAATGTCTGGGGTTGGACCCAGGCATCTGTACTTTTTTTTAAAAACTTTCCAGGTGATTCTAATATGCAGCCAGGGGTGAGAACCCCTGCTCTGAATTCATTCTCTGCTGAAGAAAATTAGCCCTTTTTGCTTCTGGGCACTGATTCTTTAACCTCGGCTCAAATGGTGAAAGTAATGGAATATGCTAACATAATCCATACTTGCTGTTCACATATCTCTGAGGATCAAATTTAAGAGCATTTCTTTTGCTGTAGACAAAAGAGCCGCTTCTGGCTCTTGCTGATTGTAAGAAGCTTTCCTTGCAAGGAGTGGGACCAGCTATTTGCCCTCCATTTTCCTTGAGGTTTCTGATGGGCTGAACTTTAGTGAACTTTTCCACTTCTCCCGGTAGCTCCTGATGGTCTGGCTCTTCGGATACTTATTGGACAGATTACCTGAACTCACTGTACCCTTAAGAAGTATAAACAGTGATTCTATCAGAATCATCCAATTAAGAAGTCCACAGATTAATACCGGGGAGTTTGCATTTACTTGGCCAGAAAAACAAAGGTGGGAGTGTAACACAATAAGAGCCTTGCCTCCTGGCACACCTATGTTATTCAGTAACAGAAATCATAGTTATTGTCAGTGACAAGCTGTGGGGTAAGGCGTGAAGCCAAGGATGCTACTATCAAGTGTGCCAGTTTTATTATCTTTTCATTTTTCCATTATCTGTGGGGTGGTTTCTTTCAAGGAATATGTCAATATGCAAAGGGTTTTGAAAGGAACTTTAAGCCAATATGCAAAATGGGCAAAGCCTGTTTGTATTTCCAGGGATAGCCTAGAAATATGTATTAAACATTCGCCAAATTTCTTCTGTGTAAACCGTGTAGGACAGCTTCCCCACAGACGGCGGCATTTTAGAGAGGACCGCACCTGGCCCAGGGTGGGAGGTCTGTGTCCTGGATGTGGCTCCACTGTGTCATCAGGCAAATCTCCTTTTGTCCCCAGCAAACGAGGGTGCAGGCCTTGAGGTCCTTTAACATTCTTCTCTGCCTGATGTTTTAAAATCTAGGATGATTATTCAACTGTCTTTTAGCTTTCTCTTCTCCAGTTAGAATATTTTATTTAACCAATGGGCAGAGATCTTATTTTCTAGCCATTTTATCAAGTAATTGTATCCCTGAAAATAAAATTATGGTTTCCCTGCAGCTTCTGGTCAGTCTGAAATCTTGCCAGGTAGTTTATTTATAAAATGAAAGAAGTAGTGAAATTTTAAGTAAATTTATGGGAATATAATATGCTGTAACAAATTATTTTCACATAGAAATCACCCGTTTGCTATAATAATTAGTTCTATTTTTAGTCATTTCTCGAATGGCTCAATCAATGCATGCAGAGGAGAGAAGACTTTGACGAGTAAAATTCATTTACTTATTCAAAAAACATCTATTAAGAACTTAAAATACAAAATACTGTAATAGAGGGTTGAAAAATGTTCAAGGAACCTACAGTTCTTATGAGGAGATAAAACATAGGTAAATAGGCCTGGTACGGTGGCTCATGACTGTAAGCCCAACACTTTGGGAGGCCGAGATAGGCAGACTGCTGAAGCCCAGGAGTTCAAGACTAGCCTGAGTGACACGGTGAAACCCTGCATCTACAAAAATATACAGAAACTGGCTGAGTATGGTGGTGCTTGCCTGTGGTCCCAGCTACTAGGGAGGCTGAGGTGGGATGATAGCTTGAGCCTGGGAAGCAGAGGTCGCAGTGAGCCGAGATCATGCCACTGCACTCCAGCCTGGGTGACAGAGTAAGACCCTGTCTCAAAAATACCCACAAAACATGTGTGTGTGTGTGTGTGTGTGTGTGTGTGTGTGTGTGTGTACAGTTCAGTGGCACAAGACCAAAAGTAAAACTTGCACATAAGCAGTACCATATGTATGCTGAGGGACATGAAACTTGCACTTAAGAATTTTACATTTTGGTAAATGAGACATATGAATATTTATGCCTAATAATATACCAATAACATATACAAGGAAGAAAGTAGCTCTTATCACTTGCTCAGAGACAGGCACAGTTTAAAGTTTCAATAACATGAGCTGGGAATATTAATAAATGCCATAAGAAAAACAGATTAAGAGTAGTAATCATTATAATTTCCCTTCACTTCGTGTTTGCTCCATGCCAGCCAGCCAGGCATTGGACTGCATTTTCATCACCCTTTGGAAGCCACAGCAGGAGACACACTTCCTCTGAAAAGATTAGAGATTCCATTTGACCTGGTCTTGAAGGAAGAGGTAGGATTTGGGCCTAAATTCATTTTCATCAGTGCTGAGTGTATGGGACTTAGGTGGCTGAGTTAGTCTACTAGGTCTTATAAGACTGCTATATTTCAGAAGCTAACTTAGCAATTTGTTGTGAGAACAATAATAACCAGGCAGACAAATACATAAGCCTGACAAATCTTCTCTCCTTGAAGAGAAGGCAGATGTCCAGGAGTATCTCTGGGACTAGAGTAGGTGATGCTGAATGTTTAACTACGACAGCTTCTCCTGCCCTCCCCCACCATGTCCTCATCTTTCCCCAAAACCAGACATCATCCTTGCTGCTACCCTTTCTGGAATTCCTGGGATGACCAAACTAGCCCTTGTTGTTTGATACAATCTTTCCTTAACTATACCAATTAAATTTTTGTCTAGTATTCCCTACGAGGGAACCATCCTGGTGTTGTTGGTTTGCTTATTTTCATGAGTTGCATTTGGCTGCTCTGATTAGTTTCGACTGATTTCTTAGGTTAACTTTCTAAGGGTCTGTCTAAGTGGGATCTCTGATCTCTGTTTTATAGGACCCCTGTTATATGTTCAGATGCTAAACAGCCCAATAATTCTGTACCTACTCTGGACTCAGGGGCACTGTTATGGTTCTATGTTCCCAGGGTTGAATTGGCAGTTTTGGACATGCCAATTAAGGTCACATTTCCTAACTTTGTTTCAAAATACATAAGCTTCCCAACATGGAAAATAATCACTCACTTATTAGACCTTGAACATACCAGACATTGCAGCCTCTGGCATCTTATCCAAAAATGCCTACCATGTAGTAATTTATAATTTGTGGACTAATTTGTTTTTCAATATTTTTTTAAAAAGAATGGGGAGTTGTGGGGAGATAGCATGGGGAGAAATACCAGATATAGGTGAAGGGGAGGAAGGCAACAAATTACACTGCCACGTGTGTACCTATGCAACAATATTGTATGTTCTTCACATGTACCCCAAAACCTAAAATGCAATAAAAAAAAAAAGAATAGACAAACATCAAAATTCTTCAAATTAGAAGTAACCTACTAAGAGACAAACACAACTTCATATTTTAAACCTTTTACTGATTCATTACTTTGTAATTTCTTATAAAATTTCCCTTTCATTGGCTCAATTTTATTTGCTCAGTTTCAGTTTATTAGACAGAAAGAAGTGAAAATTTAAAAAAAAAATCCTTGGCTATTTGTTGAAAGTATAACTTAGGAGTAAAAGACATACTGTCTGTGTTGCATATACCCTGCACTCTGATGAGTGGGTAATTTATTCCTGTTCAGCTTTTACCTAAAGCAAGTTGGTAGTTTCCACTCTTCTTTCCACCTTTATTAGACCTGAGAGAGAAAGCCTTAGAATTATTTCTTAAAGAATGTTTTTTTCTTACCTTTTCTAGTCTTTGGCTATAAGAAAGAGATGTCCAATAAATATTTGGAAGGCAGTAGTTAACAAATCTCTTATTTGTAATGCTAACACTCAGTGTGGCTAAGGCACTTTCATACACTGTTGGCAGCATTTAAATTAGTAAAGTTCTTTGGGAAGCAATATGCCAATATGTGGCAGGAAGCATAAAAAATAGAATTACCCTGGACTAGTTTTGCTCCCAGAAACTCAGCCTATGAAAATAAAACAGCATCAGTAATAATAATAACAAAAAACGATAATGATGATTATGATGATGACAACAGCTACATACAAATCATCAAATCCCATGGTCAATTCTTGTTCCTTATCTTTGCTCTCTCTTATTTTTGTCACTATTGGCTCCTTCTTGACATAGTCTTTCTTTTCGTTTCCTTGGCCCTAAAGTCTTGTTTCTTTTCCTCCCACTCTGTGTTTTTGGCAGTACCCTTACTCTTTCTATTCCAATAAAGACAGGCATTCTCCAACCCAGAGTCTGTCTTCTACTCTCACCTCTGGACTCTAACTCTAGGCAATCACACAGATGTCCATATATGTTCTGCAAAATAACCCCAATGTCCTTATTACCATTGAGTTCACCTCTGAGTAACACATATTTGAGCACTGAAACTACACAGCAGCGTTTCCTTAGATTCAAATTAAATGTCTCAATTTACTTGTTCCTTAGAAGTAAGAAGCATCTTTATATTCCTTGAAGGTCTAGTATAGTATCTGATAGACAGTAAATTCTCAACTGTTACTGAGAATTTACTGTTATTTTAATGATAATAAACTGTTATTTAGGCCCTGAATGACTAGATGAATGAATGAACAAATGAATATTCTTTACCTGACTTTTCTGTAGATGGGTGTGACATGTAAGGGCAAGTTGATTCTAAAAGAAATAGTTTTTACTTTTTAATTAAAAAATGAAATAATAAATCAGGGCATGTCTCCCTAATTCTCTTAATATCCACCAAAACACTTATGGAAAACTCAGTCTTACTCAGCATGATGTCACCATATGGTTGCCAGAGAGTTTTCAGACTCACTTCCATACTAAAGAAGGGAAGCATATCTTACCTAATAAAAATGCTGACCACTGGATAGGCACAATGGCTCATGCCTGTAATCCCAGCACTTTGGGAGGCTGAGTCAGAAGGATCACTTGAGACCAGGAGTTCAAGATCAACCTGGGCAACACAGTGAGACCCTGTCTCTATGAATATATATATATATATAATTTTTTTTTTTTAATGCTCACCATATTGCTGATTTGTGCTGAAAGAGGTCCAGCCATCTTCTCTATCAAGTAAACTTAGTAACTTTAGTCCCTGAAGCAACTGTGCTAGAACTCAAATTTTCAGGTTCTTCCTTTTATCTCTAAGATGGAGAGAAAGCTGAAGGGCAAAATACAGAGCTTTTCTGAGTCCCACAGTTTCTCTGAGCTCTTGTTCCACATGTCTTCTCTGTCAAACAAATCACTAGTGACTAATTAGCCAGTGAAAACAGTTTGAGACTATGTAAGCACAGTGCCAAACAGAAAATATCTGTAGTCAATGCCATCACTAAATATCTAATTTTTAAAATGCCATTTCCAAAAGTAATACATGGAATAACAAGGACATTTTAAAATCCATCATACCACTCAATCTGTCAACATTCATTGAAGTGATGTTAGTTAAGAAAGGATGGTATTTAAATAATGAGTTAATGTTTTACTTCCTGGCCTCAATTTTTTCCTTACTTAGGACTGGCAATCATGACAAAGATTTTCTGATGTCAGAAATAAAAGTGGAACAGTGAATACATATTATATCAGGCTTTTTTTTTAAAAGCATTTTTCTTAATTTATGGTGAGAGAATTTTCCATCTGTTGGCTAACACCTGAGACCTAATATGAAGCTCCAGTGCGAGCCACACTAAGCCACATGGGAAGTTCATCTGAGCTGAATTCAGTAAGAAATGTAGGACTTCCCATCATAGAAAAGAGCATGTTTTCCCAAAATCTTAAAAAGAAGTCCTGCTGTCAAGCAAGCAGTTTCTCTAGAAGAAAACTCAGCCACCCCTTCCTAAAATAGATGCTTACTGTGTTACTATAACCATATGGGTACATACAGTATACTTTGCCTGAAGACGATGATACCAAAAATTTTGAACTTATTGTGCTGCATAAAGAGAAAACCCTTTAGTGTAAAAATCTTATTTTAATTCTCAAAGAGAATGACTTTTAACCAACCCTGAATTAGTGACTTCAGTCTCCCTGAAGTCCAATTAGCTGGTAGCATCCTATCAACTTCTTTTTATATAGTGATACTTTAAAAATTTTTTGTATAAAGCAAAATTTTAATAGTCTTATTAAATTTCCCCCATAGTCTTGTATTATTTTATTATGTTTTTCACCTCTACTAATACTTCCTTTATGCCTTCCATTTAACCTCTGATTTATCAGAGCATCTTGGAAGATGATGATGCTTTTACCCAAATGGGTCAAGTCCTTTGAGGCCTATGTAGCTCTAAAGAATCCTGCAGAATCTGACGGTGGATAAATGTGAAAGTCCTAAGAATTTCTTTTGAGTATTATGCCAAGGTGGCCTCAGAGCACATTTTTTCTTTCCTGAAGTCACTCAAAAAAAAAGTAGTAACTATATGCAGACAGGACAAGTTGACCACAACAAATTATTACAGCCCAAAAACAAATATGTTAATTTTACCACAGTTTTCTGTCAATGAGAAACTGAATAGTAACTATATGGGGGCCCAGTGTTCAAGCTGAAGAGAGAAGATTGAAGAAATCTGTTCCTTTGTCCCTGAATTCTAATCTGGAATACACATGAAGCTGAAAGCCAAAGTAACTTTTAATCCATTCCCTTTGTATCATCATTCTCCTGTCATGTGCTTCAGAAGACATTTCTCCACCTGCTGCATTCAAGGTACCTTAGGGAAGGGCCTCACCTCCCTAGAGAAAAATCTATGAATATTAGGGTTTGGAATTAAAGAAATGCTGCTGATTATGAGCATAGGCATCAATTTTAAATACTACGGTATTTTATTGGGGCCAAATGAAGATAGTATAGATGCTAGATACGATGAAAATATATTGAAGTATAAAAATACAGATACTTGATTGGAAAAGTAGGTTCAACAGTTTTCACAGTAAGATGTCATTTATCATTACACATGATGACATATATATTATATAAAAGAATAAGCACTAAAGTGCTCAGAGTGCTAATCTCTAGTGGTGGAAACATGATGTTTTTATTTTGTTGTTTTTGTTCATTTAGATTTTCCACCTGTATAAAATGCACATATGTTGTTTATGTAATACTAAGAGATTTTTAGGCTGAGCACAATGGCTCCTGTCTGTAATCTCAGCACTTTGGGAGGGAGAGGCAGGAGGATCCCAGCACTTTGGGATGGAGAGGGAAGAGAATCACTTGAGGCCATGAGTGCAAGACCAGTCTGGGGAATATAGCAAGACCTCGTCTCTAACAACAACAAAAACAATTTAAATTGGCTGGGCATGGTCATATATACCTGTACTTCTACCTATGCAGGAGGCTGAAGTGGGAGAATAGCTTGAGCACAGGAATTCAAGGCTTCAGGCCTTCAGTGAACTAAGATTGTGCCACCACTCCTGCCTAGGTGACGGTGAGACTGGGTCTTAAAAAAATATATTTTAAGAATAAAATGTTGGAGGAGGGCTAGAATGTCTTGACTGATTGAGAAATAGAACTTAATGATGGTGTTAAGACCAAAGATGGTCAAAAAAAGAAGACCAAAATTAATTCTATTACTACCTCCCATGACACTTCTCACCAAAGACAAACATCAGAAATCTCCCCTTCAGATTATTTTGTTAAGGATGTTATGCAACAGGTGTTATTATTGTGACAGGAGATTGCATGGTATATCACATTGAGAGATGTTTTAACTTTGAAATCATTTTGAAAGTTTCCTTCAATTTAGAACAGGTCTGGGACAGGTTAGCCTACACCCTGGTGTCCAGCTGAACTTTATGAGGTCAACACACTTTTCTAAATTTCTGCAGGCCAGTACACCTTCTAGTTCAGCTCTGTCATTGAGAACCCTAAGGAATTATAACTAAACATGAGAAAAGTCCTAGTGCAACATCCCTTATGAGCCATCCATGTGAATGAGAAGAATAAATGTTGGATGAATGATTTTCACTTAGATAGATTCACTTCTGGTTGTTATCTGAAGGTTAGTGAGTAAGGGGTGGGCAACCCAGAATGTGGTCTGTAGGAGCATAGATTACAATCTGCCCTTTGCCTTGCCATGCTTAACAATTTTACATAATTATTTAAATAAAGATATAGGCAATGCTTACTAAAATTGAAAATGACACCAACATGTTCTATGAGAGGATCTAAAAAGATTTTTTCCCATCAGAAAAATAGCTACATTAAAATATAAAAAAATGATAATAATTGCTAAAACTCACATATAGTTCGTGTACACCAGAATCCTTTCTGGGTACTTTACAGAGTATTACTTTGTATAATCCTCAATATAACCTTATGATGTAGGTGTGTATCACTCATATTAATTACCATGAGAGATTATGTAGCATAGAGGTATATGTTGTGGAAACTTGAATCAACCTGCCTAAGTAAAAACCTAGCACTGGCTGGGTACAGTGGCTCCCACGTGCAATCCCAGTACTTTGGGAGGCCGAGGTGGGCAGATCACGAGGTCAAGAGATGGAGACCATCCTGGCCAACATGGTGAAACCTCGACTCTACCAAAATTACAAAAATTAGCTGGGTGTGCTGGCTACACATGATGACATATATATCTTCCAGCTACTCAGGAGGCTGAGGCAAGAGAATCGCTTGAACCCAGGAGACAGAGGTTGCAGTGAGCTGAGATTGCACCACTGCACTCCAGCCTGGTGACAGAGCAAGACTCCATCTCAAAAAGAAAAACAACAACAACAACAAAAACCCTAGCACTGCAGCAAAACAATGCTGCAGCAAAACAACGCTCCGTGTGAACTTGAGAAAATTTTCTCTCTGCACATCTCAGTGTCCTCATCTGTAAAAAAGTAGGATTATATAGTTCATTCAACAAATATATATATATATTTAATCTTGGATGCTGTGTTGCCCAGGCTGGTCTTGAACTCCTAGCCTCAAGCAATCCTCCTGCCTCAGCCTCCCACGTAGCCAGTATTACAGTCATAAGCTACCATGCCTGACTCAACAAACATTTATCAAATATCTACTACATGGGTATCACTTAATCCTTACTTTCAAGGAATTCACTTTCTGCAGATGAGAAATGTGTTCACCTAAATGAAAGCCATTCTTCAGGGCTATATGCTTCATTCTTACATATAAAAAGTGTAAGCTGTTGGTTTCAGATAAATATTCTTTACCATCTTGAAAAAATATTTTCTATTCCTAGTTTACTACATTTTAAAATATAGAAATAAGTATTTACATTTCTTAAGTATAATTTAAGTACATATTACAATCATTACTTTTCCTTCTTTGACCTTTTTGTATGCTGAATTATATGGTAACATATTTTCCTATACTAAAATACCTTGCATTTTTGAAACCATACTAATTAACCACAGCATAGTATCCTCTTAATATGTTGGATTCCAGTTGTATATAGTGTATCAAAGATTTTTTTTCTTTCTGTTTATAAGTAAAACTAACCTTTCAAACTAATCTTTTCAACAAGCTCTTAAAATCAGCTTGTTGCTTGCCAATATAATTAACTGAGCAATGAGTAATTGATTCTACCAAAACTGATCAGGAGAAGAAGATAAAACCACAAGTATAAATTATAAATGAGAAATCGAAGCATAAATTACAAAACAAATTGTGACACTTTAAGTGAAATTTTAAAAATTAAATCATTAGCATAAATGAAAAATTAGATGTTTCTACTCTCTACCCATTTTTAAAAAATTTTCTCAACTGCTCTTAAAAATCAGTAAGAGGTGCCTCAGTGCAGTGGCTCATGTTTATAATCCCAGCACTTTGGGCAGCCAAGGAGAAAGGACTGCTTAAGGCCAGAAGTTCCAGACCAGCCTGGGTAACATAGTGAGACTCCATCTCTACAAAAAGTAAAAATAAAAATTCGCTGTGCATGGTGGTACAGGCTGTAGTCCCAGCTACTCAGGAGGCTGAGTCAGAAGGACCACTTAAGCCCAGGAGTTTGAGGTTACAGTGAACTATAATTGCACCACTGCACTCTAGCATGGGCAACGAAGCAAGATGATCTCTTAAAAATAAAAAAGAATCAGTAAGAGAGGATTTTGTTATGCTTTTTTAAAGCACTATTTTAAGTTTTTCTCTATAATAAAGTACATTGAGTATGCCAATTTGCAGATTAACTAGTTACAAGGATTATAAGAAATGTTTGCTAATTTTGGCTTTCTAAAGAAAATTTTAGCTTTGGTTTGAAATTTTAGCAAATGAATGAGAGAATTTATATGTGCCTTTAGCTATGACCAGTGTGTTAATTTGATTCTTGTTATCTTCTGAAAGATTTTCCATTTTTGACGAGTTTAAATTCCATACAAATAGGCAAATTTATGAGCATAGAGTTATATTCTTAAGAATTACTGAACTCTTTTCCCAGTCTCCTGTTTTATGAAGTGTTAATGTTAATATAAATTGTTTTCAAAGATGTTTCTTCTACAAAAAAAGACATTCAAAGTGGAGTTTTTAAAAACTGAAATATAACATTCCCCTGCAATTTAACCTCATATTTATTTTATCAAAGAAAAAAACATAAATTTGTGTGGAATTTTCCTGAGTTCAAAACAAGGGCAGAATTTACTAAGCCATTCTTAATGTGTTCTCCTCAAGCAAACTTTGTGCTCAGTTTTTCTGAAAACTATCATTTTCAACGCCAATTTTCTTGCATTTCTATGAAACCCACACTTAGCAAGAGATTTACTTATTGACTTCTAGTTACCTAGCCTTGCAAGAACTTTCCTACAAAGAATTGAAAGTAGTGTTATGTTGGGTAGGAGTAGGCTGTACCTCTTCCAAAGTGGTTCACAAAGTTAAAAAATATCACTTAAGAAGGAGAAAGAAATAAAAAGTGATGTTCTCTGAGAAGAAATAATTGCTGTTGTCCCCAGAGTACTAACAGCATAGGTCAGCTTTCTTTAGAAAGTTTTCAAAAAGGCTCAACTGTGGAGTCAGTAATAGAATTGAATGCTGCCAACTGCACCCTTGAAGCTAAGCAGCAATGACACGCACCATCATGCTACAGAAATGGTCAAATACATTAACTTAATGATAGGCCAATGGACCCCCCTCTAAAAATGTGATTATATTGTGCCAGCTCTTGAATAAATGTTAGATCTTACACAAGTGGGTTGCTATTACATTTTTTCCCCCTCAAAGACCTTTTGAAGTGTTCAAAGCAAAAGATGAGAGAAGACGTGTGCTGCCCCAAATCACAAAAGTGTTTTGTTAAAATAAACCAGCTTTGTGCCCTCAAAAACCTCTACTTTTTTTTTAATTGAAAGCAGTGTCCACTGGTTTCCAAAGGGCCTATCAAAACAAAATATTCAAGCCTGAAGGACACCAATAGGCAGAAATAGGCAAGGTAATTCCAGTCTTATATGTTGGTTTCAAAAGCAAAAAAGCCTACAGCTCCAGTCAATGCTAGATTATCCTCCTGTCCAGATTTTCAGCTACCAAATTAACTAGGCCTATATAGAAATAGTACATTTTCAGAAGAAAATGCTTATGCTAATGTTTTCAGTGAAAAGAGAAAAATGCAAAATTTTATATCTCTGCCCCAATAATATGTATGGAGGCAAGAAATGCACACAGACAAGGACTAGAAAGGTACACAGATAAGCCAAAAGGCTGACTTCTTAGAACAGCAGTGCTGTGGATGATTGTTTCTTCTTTTATGTAAAGCTTGATTAAGTATTTTATGATTTGTTTTTAAATTAAGAGTCAAAGACAGAGTTCATAAATTGCCAGGCCACAGGCCAAATTTGTACCATAACTACTTGGAACAAAAGTCATTAACATATAACATTTAGGAGATTATCACCTGAATATCTGGATTTGTAGCTTCTAAAAAAAAGTAGGAAAAAATAGGAAACTGTAAAAATTGAGTCCATCTTCCCACGTAAGCTCAACCAGCTTGAGCTGTGAGGGGACCATCTGGCCTTTAAGAATTGGGTGTGGCTGCTGTACTCACAGAAATTCCTGCATGTGGGAACACTGGTGAAGACAGCCGGATTCGGAGAGTTACCGTGACTCCATCTACATTTATGAAATTTCTTCCTTCTTCTTTCTACATCTTTTTTTTTCTTTTTATATCTTTACCTTTTGGATACATCCTTACCTTTTGGATACCTCAGTGATTAAATTAGAGAATGTCTGTATCCACTTTCAGAAGTTACATAATCTGTGATTCTACACGGTATAATACAAATTTGTCAGTGAACTCACTAAACAAAGGCAGCCAATCCTGATACTACTATCAATAATAATACAATAGAAACACTTAGGTGACTGAGTTTTCAAATTAGTCAACTTTGCTAAGCAAGTAACATGTTTGAAAAATTAAATTTAGAATTAGAACATCTCAGTACTCCATTCACAAAGATTCTCATGGAAACAAAAACCAAAGTAAGATAATAAGAGACTGAATATATATTCAATTTATATTTGGTTCTCCCTACCTTTTTTAAGCCTAACCTAATGGATAATATGTTTGTGTTTGTTAGGCAAGACACATGGTGCTAAATCAGCCCACTCAAAGAAGGATGATACATATTTATCATTTCTAGGGTTCAAGATCATTGCTATGCCACTAAAAATAGCAAGGCACCATAAATGTAAACATAAAATGTCCGAGTATACATGCAAATACATGCACATTTCACAGTATTCTAACAGTGCTGTTGTGCTGTTACCCAGCATGGTCTTTTAAAGGGACAATTCTTACCTTGTTAATGGCCCCAGATCGCCCGAGTCTTGGCTTCCAGCTTCACTGGGAGTGCTCACTGATTTCGAAGAGGGAGACATAGGGGTTGGGACTAAATAATGAAAATAACAGGTATCCCATGTTAAAAAATGCAGCGGCTGCACTGGTGAAGAGCAGTGTCAGACAAATCAAAACAAATGGTCCCAAATTAAAGTGGTTGTATGGCCAGGAGATATTGAGATGGGATAAAGAAAAAAAAAAGGAAAGAAAAGGAAGAAAGTCCAGTGAATTGTTTATATTTTGAAAATTAAAATTTGAAATGATTTAGACAGAATTAACATAGGGATTCTGAGGCCATGTCCACCCTAACAAAGTAAAATGGAGAATCAAAATAGCTATCCAGATAATTCAAGTCAAATATCTCTCTAGCATGAACCATCCAGATAATTTTGATTCTTCACATTATTCTGTTAGTATAGATGTGACCTATTAAAAATAAAACAGGGTGTCTATAAAACTTTAAAAGGTTATAAAATAAGTGAGTCTCGATAATTTTAAATGGTCAAGGACAGTCAGAAAATTCTGTTGTATGTCTGCATTTAGAGGGAAATGTACTCTGTGGAATATAAGCTGCATTTGCCATGAGAGCCTAAGTGACAGAGAGAGAAAGGATAAATGTTGAACCTGGTTATTAAAAGTCTTTTTCAAAACAAAGAAAAATGCCAGTCTGCCTTATTTTTGCATTTAATTAATAGTTTCATTCCATTGTACTGTTTACTGTCTTTGGCACTTGTTTTCCCTTGCCTCCAGCAGCTCTAGAAGACATTGCCACGTGCACAGAAGTAAACTGCTTTACTTCTGAGACAGGAGACAAGTTCAAAGATCAAGGTCGGCACAAGCTGAAAATCTGAGAGCAAGCATAATAAAAGAAAAAAAGCTAAAGCCAATGCAATTTCCCCCCCTTCCTTCAGATACAAGCCAAATGTCCTTCAGATAGAAGCTACACCAAATAGCCAAGATGGCTCCAGGCCAGACAATTCAACGGGTTCTCAATATCACATATGTCAAAGAAGCCATATGGATAGAAAGAAACTTCAGTACATAAGTGTAGATTCCCATTTGGTTTCAATCATGTGCAATTTCCTTTTATTTATTTAATAGGGTAAAGGGCTTAACTATTTTGCCCAAATCCTATAACACAATGGCAGATCTGTCAAGAAGCTAGGAATTTTCATGTGGTCTCACAATTAATTCACTGATTACCCTCTGAGTAAGCTCAGAGGGTTAGTCGGAGAGATGGCTGAAAAATGAAAATGGGGCCCTTGCCAGGGTCCCTTGGCAGCAATGTAGGGATAGTTCAAAAGTTGGTCATGGTTTAGAGACGTTGATCTGTTTTGTTCTTAAAGTTTACTTACTGGCTTTATGTAGGGTAGGGGACACTAGGACGTACTCCTATTGTGTTTAATCAGTGTTCACATTGCAACAGAATTTCAAAGGCTATTTTGAGGCATAAATATAATCGATTGCAATGTGTCTAATTTATATCAGATGTCAATCAAGTAGAAAAAAGTATACTAGCTCCTAAGTAGAAAAGAAGATCCATCAGTCAAATATAATATCCCCTAGGTTACTTCTTCCACAACATAAAGAAATTAAACAAAAGAATATAATCTTATTGGGGCTTATTATAGCATTGTTGGACATATGATTTTACCTATTGCAAATTGAGATTGAGTATAAAATGCTTTTTAATAGTGTTTTAGTTTTGTATGTATTAAATTATATCCAGCAATACTTCATAATTTGTAAGCTTATTATACATTGTTCTTTTTATTATTCACACTGATATAAACATTTGTCATTTTGTTGTACATGGGATTATTTTTATTCTTAGGTTAAGTAACTATGGAAATAAATGAAAATTTATTTTAATATAAGAGTGAATTATAGAATTAACTTCAGAAGACAAAGTATTCTAAACAAAAGACCTGAATACTGTATTTATTTTTGTGTATTCTTTTAAAAGGGTTTTTAACTATATTGGATATAACGTAGTTTTACAGACACCCTACAAGTAATCTTAAATGTATGGAAAACAAAAGGATAAAAGAAAAATAAAACTATTTATTACATGAGAGATATATAGGTAAGTGATAGAATAAGCAAAATATGCACAAGTTAGCTTCAACACAAAGAAAACAATTCAATATCTAAGCTTCAGTGATAAAATGAGGTCACAGATAACCAATTAGGAATGAATGACTTAGAGAAGGAACATTGCAGTGAAAATGCCAATTAGCAATCAAATCGAAATACAATAAAGTCAAATTAATTTAAACTTGTTCATTGGCTGCTAATGTGCCATCATTTTGTTTTCCTTCAAATTTCCCAGTGAGTCTTCTATTTTCATCATGGACTAACTCTATGCCTGTGGCAGTTATGAAATTCATAATCAGATTCACAGTATTTAGATTGGCAAAGAGAGGCTGGAATTCAGCAACGAAAATGAAGTACAATTTAATAAGAAATTCCAGTATTTCTTGGATTTACCAAGTAGCAACTCATTTAACAAGTATAAAATAATCTATTAGTAACACAGTGGAGAAGGTTGACCATTTAATCAGTCAATAAGGAGCAAACCACTGACAATTCTACAACCTTTCCTCCCATCTCCTTCCAGACCCCTCAATTCCAAAAATACATGCTATCTGAACCATAAGCCACAGAATGCCTTTAAAAATAAAAATTAAAAAAAAAAGCTATGAAGAAGAGTAAACACTGGACATGGTAATATCCCACACAAGTTGATTTTGAGGAATAGTAACAGGAAGCACTTTTAAGTACCTAGAGGCGGCTCCGGTGAGATACCAATGCTTTGCAGCAAAGCCTCTGTCTCTCGTCGTTTGCGATCCAGATCAGAGTCATCCTGAACGGGTTCTTTCTTCTGCTGCATATCAGCCTAGAAGTAGACATCCGTAAGAAAAGTTAGTAACATTACTAAATGTATGCTTTTCCTGGCTGAAACTAAAAATGATAAATGCATGGTAGTGAAGGCAAGGTGAAAGCCCTAAATAGATATAATCATATGTATAAAGGATGAATAAACACCTTAATTTGCTCCATTTAATAATTACAGGCCCAGTACTTTCTCTTTTGGTTGAAGGCTTTTCCTGCTTCTATCACATGGGATGAAGTTTTCTCTCACCGGTTTTGGAAGAGAAACCATCAAGGCAAAGTATTTCTGACTGGGGATACAACAAAAAAAAATTCTGTCTGTCTTTTTTTTTTTTTAGACCTCCTTGTCTCTTCTGGGATATCAGTTTTTGATGACTGCATGTTTGTAATATTCCGGCCCCATGTTTGGGACTGTGCAAACCAGGAATTGTTGGGATCTTGCTGAAAAGTAAAACTATTTATGAATATTTGTGACCATAAAACACACTATTTGTATTGGTAAGACAAGTTCGCCGTGTTTTAAAATAAACTGGGCTAAAATCTGTATCTAGGCATGTGATCAATATTGATATGCCTTGGTACTTGATTCTGATTTTCACAGGATTCCATTTATATAATTATATAATTATTCCATTTATATAATTATACTAACTGGAAGAATTATCATGTAGAAAATATAGTACAATAAATCATTTACAAGAAATTCCTTTCACAAATTCTGTCTAAAAACACATCATGTTTTTCATACTGGCCTCTTAAAATCAGTATTGTGTTTGTGTTTTTACAGGATAGTGACAAATTAAAATGCAGGTAAACAAGATCTGTGGTGGGATTATGGGAGAAATAAAAAAATTCCAGGTCTCTTCTCTCTTTCATAACACAGTTATTACTTAAGGTATGTGCCCCACATCTGAAACGTGATAACATCATGTTTGATGTGTAACTACCTCACAACAAAGCTTTGTGGGCTTACAGAAGTGAGGCTGTCTTAAAGCCTGTCAAAAGCATTTTGTTATGAGGCATATCTTCTTCCCTATGGGAAGCTGAGTACCCTAACAAGTACATTACTTTCTTTAGGCATGCAGAATACATTTCAAAGCAGTGAAGCATTAGTTACATTATAGTATCTATAAGCAGAAAGAGTTTATACAACTTTTGACTTACTCCCAGAGGGTGACCTACACACTGATTATAAACTAAGTGCATCTTTGCACATGTCTCTGGGCTCAACAATTCTGAAGCACTCATACTTTTGAAGTCTGTCATTAGAGGGAGAACTACCATCTGAAGGCCAGTAAGGGTTAATAAGAGTCCTTAGAGTATTTCAGACACTCTGCATAACCTAAAATTGTGAAAAGACAGTTTAATCTCTTTTCAGTGAAGACATTAAAGTTCATGTTCTTTTCCAGTTTTAATATTTAAACTACTGAAGCAAGTTCCAAAGTTTATGTACACAACAGAGGCAAAGACAGAACTGAGATGAGAAAAAAGATGTTGCCAAGTGAGGATCTATATCTACTACAGAATCCTGCTACGTTTTAATGATTCAACAAGGAGTGATTTTGCAGTATTAGTAATTAAAAATCTTCAAGGTGCCTTTCTCAGCAAGTGATATTTCTGTTTGTGGAGAGTAATCACAGCTGAAAGCCAGAGAGAATAATCAAAGAAAGAAAAATTTGTCAGCTGAGAATTGTCAATCACTTTTCCAAAGACATTTCCACATTTATTAGAGAAACACGTGAGAACAGGCCAGGAAACCCCTGTCCATTCTACCCTGCAGCAATTTGGCAGAAGGCCAAAGACAGAATGAAACTTCAGGGTGGCCCCCACTGAGCTCACCTCATTACATTAAAGCCAATTTTTCATAAAATTGGGCCAGTGTCTTAAATGGTGGCCACTATATTTATTTTAAAATCAGATTTCATACATAATATCACAGCCAAGAAAGCAGTTGACAACCAAAAGAGCCGAGGGTGGTAATTTTACACAACATGGACACAGTTTTCTGAATTCTGTGGATATAATCAACTTGGGTGGTCCTAATTCACACTGGTTTTTAGAGTTATGGCAAAAAAGGCACTTATTTTAGTATTAAAGAGCATTTCTTTTCTTTTTAATGTTAAATTTATTTGTTTTATTTAAAATATAAGCCTAAAGAATATTTATAAAAATCCAGGCTATTTAAAGCTATTTCTAATTCTCTATAAACAAACAAACTTAGAAAATCTTAAACTCAGGAGTCAATGACAGTGGCCAGTCAATATCCCATGGATTTAGGATCAGAAGTTTCCAAAGAAATTTGCAGAATAAAACTCCAAATGCTTCGAAAGGATGTCTGGGACCTGCCTCTCAAACCTGCCCTGGTTAGTTCCTATGTTCATTTATTCACTCATTCATTCATTCTGTAGCTCCTTTTTGAATACCTATTATATGGTAAAATCTACATTAGACATTGACTCAATGATTAAAATAACAAACAACATCAACAAAAAAACATATAGCCCTGACCTTGAAAGCTTGCCATCTATCAGAAGAAAAAAAAAAGTGAAGGGGGAAAATATAACACCTTGTGCTAAATGGTTTGATAACGTCAATGATAGGATGCAGAACTAACCTAGTTATTGGTAAAGAAAGGTATCAGAGGCAGCTTTCTGGAGAAAGTGACGTTTGAGATGAGAATGGAAAGACATGCAGTTAACAGCCAGTTGAAGAACAGCCAGGTAAAGTTCACAGCCAGGTGAATGATGATAAGGGAGAAATAGGAGATCAGTGAAAGCAGAGGAAAGAGAACATCTTAAGCTCTCTATCAAGAAAGAATGTAGTCCATCAGAGGATATGTAAGCAGCTGCATCTCACTGGAATGTGGATTTTAGGGAGAAAAATAATGGAGGTGAAAAGAGTCCTGTTATGCCTGTCCAGGCCTGATGATCACTGAAAATTGGAGTGGGGGTGGTAAAAGGATGACTTCAGGTTTCTGACCCAACAACTGGCTGGATGAGCCTTAGAGGTAGCCCCTGTTTATTACCAGTCTCCTTCATGTGACTGGAGATAAAGCTGGGCTGGCTCTAAGACTTAGATCTCTGCAGCCCAGCTTCCCCATGTGAGAAAGGATCAGAATAGATTACTTCCAGATTCCTTTCAGTCATAAAATGCCCCGTTTCATGAAACTAGGGACCTTGAATTTCAAGACCCTTCCAACAATGGGGCATTTTTGAAAAATGGCCTCACCAACAGAGATCTTATAAATGTATGCAACCATTCTATGAAGTCCCATTCATCTACTCTGATAGCTGATCTCAGAAGCAGAACGACAGCTGTCTTTCACTGATCTCAGATCTTGAATCCTCTTGAATCTGTGAGGAAGGCATCATTCCTTTCTCCATTTTACAGAAGAGAAAACAGGTTCAGAGAGGACTCATACTCACTCAGGGCCATTCTGTGAAGGGCAGATCCTGGCTTCCCAGCCATGTTCAACTCAAAAGCCCCTGTGCATGACCACTGTGTTTATTGTCTTATGTCTTACAGCCTCGGCTGCTCAGAAGCAACCAAATCAACACAGTCTGCAGAGAGTGCATGGACAAAACCAAGGAAAGATCTCTTTGAGGGGAGATGGGTTGTGAAGGGAGAAGTTTTCAAGCCAGGAGAGGCATTAAAGATGATGTGGTCCAACGGATCCCAAAATCTAACCCTGCTTCAGATCACTCAAATCAGAAAATTTGAGGATGAAAGACTCAAGACTCTGTATTGCCATCTGACTCTGTGGAAGACAGTTCAGTTATCACAAGCTTTAGTCACCACGCCAGTTTAGAAATGAGAAAAGTATGACTTCATATGATGTCAATGTTAGAACCAGGCAGCAGCCAGGAATGTCTAGAATCCTCTACTACCTGCAGCCTTCAACTTCCCAGGGCTGTTTTTGCTGTGAAAAAAGCTAAATCTCTACCAGGAAAAAATAATTGGTTATAGAAGCAAAAAAGGTAGCCTGCTTCCATCAGTTTTGTTTGCCTGCAATTTCCCCAAAATGTGTAAAATGAAAAAGATGAAGCAGACAGTGTAATTTGGAACCAAATTTCCCATATCACATCACATTTTGTGGTAATTCTATGAAATTCAAGTTGGACATTAGAATGTCAGTTTAAAAGGAAACTGGTTATTAGTAAAGGATAACAGGTGCTTTAAAGCTACAGTAAGTGTTGACATTTGAGAGAAAGGAAATATAATAACTTAATGCTTTTTTTGGCTTTGCATAGGAAATGAATAGCCATTCCTTGTCAATTCTCACCTCTGCTTCACTCAAAGACTGCATATGTAACAGCAAAGATCTCAAAGGGAAAAAACATGTGTGATGTCAAGGACAAATAAACGATCACATCAATCAACACATAAAGGCATGGAGAGATGAGAGATGCCAGAAGGCTAAAATGTAACCGCAATTTCGTCGGAAAATAATAATTGTTGTAAATCTGTTACCTTGGTGTCTCAGCCTTGTAGTATGAAACAACACTTACTTATACTGTAAGGCATCAAAATAAGTTCTCTTTGTCCTTACAGAAGAACTGCATAGAAGAGCAGCTCTGGTTTCTATACACAAAAGCATATCACACTACATGAAATTTTCTTCTTAGAGAACTATTCAAAAATATTTTTGACATCTGGTTAAGATGTAGGCTATTCCTACACTGCGACAACAAATTAGAGAATTAAAAATAAATATTTATTTGATTGACATAGTGAAAGAAAACATGATAATGACAACAAGGCAATGGATTGGAATTATAGAGTCCTAGATTCTAAGTCTAGGATACAGAAAAGCTACATTTCACCTCTAGGTCTCTGCTGCTTTGTTGGCATAAAGAGGGGCCTCAATGGAAAGTCTCTGAAATTTCAGCCAGATCTAACATGTAATAATTCTCTGTAATGTACTATCCTATCTACCTTCTTACTAAAAGAACAGCCTTCCCCTTAACAATCCTAAGATGCTTATTTACCATAAAAAATGTACACCACTTCGTAAACAATGGAAATCCATTGGCATAGTTTTCTAATTTTCTCCTAAAATGTTCCTGCTGGTAAATTTTTCAAAAAACCCTTTTCTTAAAACTAACACTTACTAAGTACTAACTATATTCTAGGTACTGCTAAGTGCAACCCCAACAAAATAAATGTATTAATGTTCCCATATTAAAATAGGAAACTGAAGGACAGAGAAAGGTTAAGAGGTTTCTAACAATAACAAGATCACAGACCACTCTTAGAATTCTGTTCACGTCTGTGATGAACCTGGGGTTTGGAGGCCTCTGGAGCCTCTGGACCCAAGGTTATCCCACATTTAGGTGATGGCTGACCAGCACATAGCAGAGGACAACGACTTTATCATGCAAATAGGGAGATAGTCACTCATTTTATTCAGATAGCATAAAAGGATTCTTTTAGGGGTCCTATTTATCCATTTGACCAGCCCCTCAGAATCAAGTGATTTTCCCTTTTTCTCCATAACACCCCAACACACAGAATTTACCTCTTTCTTTTTCCTCTCCTCTTCCTTCCGTTTTTTTTCTTCTCTTATCTGTGCTAAGCGCTGCTTTTTGCGCTCTAGCTCAGCTTTTAAGTCACTTTTGTCAGACATGTTGGTTTCCTTGGAGAAAGAGAAAAAAGAAGTGAACATATATATAAATAACTTTTATGCATATCATTGCAAAAATCATTAGAATGAAAACTTTTGGGTGATCAACAAGAGGTTGTATTATTTAGCCTATGTGAAAGATTCAGAGAAACAAATTAAGTTAGATCTGGTCTAATGATATAAAATACTTTTGAGGTATACATACATAAGTATTTGAAAAATACAGTATTATTATCTGGTCTAAGCAAGAATAGCAACTTCAAGATAAACCATTTTCTGTACAAGTTTCTTAATAAATAAACAAAAATAAATAAGAGAATCAAAAAGAACCATCATCATGGCTTCCAATTTAGATGACAACGGAGCAATTCATCTCCACACTGAGAAAAGAAAATAGGCTGTCATAAACCCTTAGAGACGTGCCCTGCTCAAATTTCTATGGACTCAATAAACATTCCACCACTGAGCTTGGATGCATGTAGATTTCATTTTGCCTAACATTATTTGCACGAGAGAAGACAGCCACTGAAGACCTAACATGTTAATCTTTTCCTCTGTAAAACTCCTCCTGAAGTGTCAAAATTAATTTCATCTCCAGCATAACCCTATTTCTATAAAACTTTCATTTGCATTCTGAATGTAAAATTGCTTATTCTGGCACTTTCTCTTTCCAAAGCAAAGGGTGTTTGTGAGTACACGGAATGGGAGATAAAACCATGGCAAGTTCCTGGGAAATTTTATCCAAACAAGATTTAATTTCAATGTTAATCATGGTGACGATGCTGGTAGTGATGGTGCCAGCAACATTTTTAAATAAAATCAATTCAAAGAAGACTCTTACTAATTACCAATGATTATATATTTGAGTCTTTTGTGCTCCCAACTAAAACTAACAAAATGGAAATCTTGAGAAATGAAGAGCCCCCTGACCCAAATTTCTAAAATAATGTGGAAAAAAACTGACTAACCATACAAATCATGAGTATTCATTCGCATACTATTTATATGTAACTAGAATAAATGTATAATGTATCTTGAAGTAGATGAGAGAGCAATGGAAGGCAAAAAAATACCAAGTAATACAGAAGAATGAAAAATTCTCGAACTTCTTGTCATTGTCCCCAGGAGGAAATCATGAATCTGCAGTCACTCTAGGACACACTTTCAGACAAATACACACATTGGGAAATATACCATGTTTCTACTATACACATTTCTGCTCACAGTGTGACAGCAGAGATTTGTGAAATAATCATAATGATTGCAATAATCAATCTCTACCATTCATGATCATACTCTGTCTTCATTTTTCAACAAATATTTGCTGGATTTAATGTGTGCTATGCACTTTATAATGAATAGGAATACAAAACTAAGCAAAACCAGATTCTCTCCTTCAAAGAGCATATAGCTCAAATTTGTGGACGTGCAGTGTGGCTGGAGATGCTCTCTGAGATACTGGCTTATTGATTACTCAGTGCCAGGCCCTTGACATTCATTATCACATGTAATCCTATCAATACAAGTACACCAGCATTATTAATTTCTTTTCATAATTAAAACAAAGGAGGCTCAGCAAGAACTGAGATTGCCTAGCCAATAGATAGCAGAACCTAAATTCAAGCTTGCCCGTGCTCTGACCTACCACATGTTTGTAATCCCCAGTGTACAAGTTTAGAAGAATGCAAAGCAAAATGATAATCAAGGTCTGGTGGAGTGGGCCAGAGGAAGCATTGAGGAATAGGTAGAATTGGAACTGGGTATTGAATGAGGTCAGGAACTAGCAAAGGAAGGGGATATTTGGATGTGCCAAGACCTGTCAAAGAAGGAACTGACAGACTGAGTGCAAGAGATGTGGATGAATTCAAGTCGAGAAACAGAAAGTTGAGGCCAGTTGTGGTGGTTCCTACCTGTAACCCCAATGCTTTGGGAGGCTGAGGTGGGAGGACAGCTTGAGGCCAAGAAATCAAGGTTACTGTGAGTTATAATCATGTACTACACTCTAGCTTAGGTGGCAGAGTGAGACTCTGTTTCAAAAAAGAAAAAAAAGTTTAGTTGGTAAGAATGGATATGTGGAGGCAACCAGGAAAGCCTTGAAAAAGCAGAAAATTAAGTTCTATTTGGTGTAATGGGTGATGGGAAATTATAGCAGATTTTTGAAAAGAAAAGTGACAAAATAAAAATGGAATTTGCTTAAGCCTATTCTTGTCCCTGTCTGTATGACAGACTGGAGCAAAAACTAGAAATAAGGCAAGCTGCTGGGAAACGAATGCCAACATCTCTCTGATTCAACTGCACCTGCAGGGGGATGGGAGGCGAATGTGGAGACATAAAGTAGAGAATGTGTACTGGGGAGAGCACAGCCAAGTGGGACCAAGGAACTCTTAGTAGCCTTTAAATGTGGAAGTAAACAAGGAAGGTCCAATAACAACTTGACTTTGAGAGGGTAAAGAGGATGGCAATGAAATTAGGAAGAAAAGGCAAAGAGGAAAATGGTGAGAAACCCTTGCAGTGTGCATATCATAATTTGGGTATTAATGGGACTTCTGGGCAGAAGGCACAAATACAACATTACAGATGGGGGGAGAAGGGAGATGGGGGACTGAAGCTGAGGAATAGAGTTTGGAGTCATCCAAATACAAAGGGCTATTTCAACAGGTGATGCAATTCAAAGTCTTAACAGAGCCAGAGGAATAACTGAGCAAGCAGAACTGTGACTGAGGCCAGCCAGAGAGGAAATGTCCTGTCTACAGGAGGCAGCTCCACCAGCTCTGACTGAGGGTCCACATGGAGGGACACAGATCCATGCCGTTAGATCTTCTATCTTTTCATTTCCAAGAGAAGCCACAGAACTCACAAAAGTGAAGTTCATCACTAAAATACATGTTGCCAATTATTTTCAACATCAATGGGTAAAATTCCTGGCAGGAATTCCAGAAGTCATCTGCGAAGTTAGAAACACCCTTGACCAATGAGGGTTCATGTGAACTAGTATGCTGGAAATGTTTTGGCATCAAAAATGAAATGTATGATCAGAAAAGTCACTGTTAAAGAAATAGCTGTTTCATTCTAAGCTGAAAGCAGCAAGGAGAATCTTCTTAGGAAATGTGAGTTTTCCCCTCCTCCGTATTTCCCCAGCTTTTACTTGATCTTTCCTCAACATTTATCCACCTTTCTTCAATTCATCAAAACTGTCTGGCACAACTTCAGTAATATTTATGGTCATTAAGGAGCAAACCATAATATAAGAATGTTTTGTATTTGTTATGATTTTCTTGCAAAGAACATCAATTACAAAAGGGAAGTAAGGTGTATTCTCAGAAAATTTCTGCAAAGTGCAAAGACTTTCTTGCAAATAATGAATATGTCTTACAATGTTGATCATTTAAGTTGGTATTCCCAGCCAGAGAGTCAATATTTTAAAAATAAACAACAAAAACTACTTACATTATTTGGATCATCACTACTTAATATAAAAAAGATTATATTAAGTAGTGATGATCCAAATAATATAAGTCACTCTTTAAATGCAGTAGGTTACAATGTTAGAAGACACAACTGTAAAGGGCCTTCCACTTACTGATTTTGGGATACATTCCAAAATAGATGCTTAGCATCAACCCCTAGGAGAATAAGGAGTCTCAAGAGAATGTCGCATAAAGGGTTTGGAAAGTACACATTATAGTGAATGAATGAGCTTTTACACATAGCAAAATGGCTTAAATAGTGGCATTAAATGCAGTTTCAGCACTGAACTCCATAGGATTTCCTGGGGGGCTTGCTAGTCTGACCCACTAAATCTCTGACAACAAACAAAGCAAATCGAAGAGCAAGGCATGAGGGACATGAGTTATAGACATTCCTGTGGCTAATGCAGGTCATTGCCAAGGCAATTCTGATGTGCTCGGTCTAAGAAAATAAGAGTCAAAGCTACCTGCTGCTAATTATTGCTCATTTACTTCATACACATAAAAAGCTGGTCTCTCATTTACAAATGGCAGGGGGTCAAGTGAGTGAATCAAGCCCACCTCTGGGTATAGGGCTCCTCCATTTCTGATCATCAGCATGTTCTACCACACACCAGCCAACTCTCGGCTTGACTCCATCCAGACTTAGGAGCAGTCACAGCTGTCTCTCCCCAGCCCCATTCACTCTGGGATCAGTTGCACTTTAGCAGTCACTGCTCAGCATCCTGGGAGCATAGTCTTATATTCAGAACTCTTTTTCCATTGGTGACATCTCCCCTTCCTCACTCACTTTCACTTACCTTCACTGCCAAATTCACACTTCTTATCTCCATCCACCGCCCCCTCACAAACCCTCCAGCTTTACTATTACTGAACACAATCCCCACTTCACCCCATGTCTTTCTTTGTCAGCCAAATTATACTCACCCCAAAACAGATGTCTCAAAGTTCAAATCAGCTACTACATTTACCCTAGACTTCATACACCACTCCCTAGAGCCTGCTAACTTTTTTCAAATTTCAACTCTCTACTACTGATTTCCCTTTTGTTCCTTGATTCACCCTTTATCCTCTGCTTAGTGTTGTCACTACAGCTCGTCTCTAATCATCCTCCCAAATGTCTCAGTTTTGATCACTTTGGCTCCAGCCCATCTCTGATCCAGTAGGCTGTCATCCTTTTGATCCAAATAAATGAGTCAATGTAAGTAAAGAGCTAAAAATAATGTCAGGCAAATACTAAACACCCAAGAAAAGTTGTTCCTCCTCTTCCTCTTTCTCCTCTTCCTTTTCTATTATTATCATTAATTTACCCTGCCCACTCTTGCCCACATCACCAATTGCACCCTAACTGCACCCTGAACCTAGTCATTGCCTAAAGTTCACTGCAATCATTTAAAAACTGTTACTGGGAGAATTACAGGAAAGGCATGGGATGTTACTGATTTAATACCAATACATTGGAAGTGAGGAAACCCAATCTGTGTTCCTAGTGATTCTAAGGCACTTCAGAGCAAGTAAAGGGAGCTTCTCTATATAAATGAGTTATAAAATGGAAGGCATGTGGGAAAAGGAATGTGACTCAAAAAAAAAAAAAAAAACCTTAAAAAAATTAAGTGTAGTCATTTAACAGTAAAAAAATCATTCTCAATTTTTTCTTTTGAACATAAGAAGTACATATCAAGCTGTCCCCAGCAGGCATCCCCAGCACCTTACCCACATCCCCCTGAGGATGGATTGGTATATGGTGATGATAAGAAGTTAGTTACAGGGAAGGTCTCTTCTGTTGTTCCATTATACAAATGGCTCATGGTCCTAAGTTTCTTTCTTTTTTTTTTCTGGGACTGAGTCTTGCTCTGTTGCCCAGGCTGCAGTGCAGTGGCATGATCTTGGCTTACTGCAACCTCCGCCTCCTGGGTTCAAGCAATTCTCCTGCCTCGGCCTCCCGAGTAGCTGGGACTACAGGTTTGTGCCACCACGTCCAGCTAATTTTTGTATTTTTTGATAGAGATGGGGTTTCACCAACTTGACCAGGCTGGTCTTGAACGCCTGACCTCAGACGATCTGCCTGCCTGGGCCTTCCAAAGTGCTAAGATTGTTAAGTGTAAGTCACTGTGCCCAGCCCCTAAGTTTCAATAGATGGAAAAATGGGGAGAGGATGGAGGGAGGAAAACTGAGAGAGAGAAATGTGAATACTGAGGAGGGAAGAAATAAAACTAAAGTCAATTTCACATCTTCCTTTGCCTTGCCAGGTTGCCCTACATCTCCTTCACATTTCTTATGTCTGCACATATCTATAGAAAAAGGAAAATATCCAGCATTTCTCAAACCCAACAATGAGATCTATAACCTCCATTTTTATTTCTGCATATATTGTCATGGTATGGTTTGGTCCTATTTAGAACCAGTGTCTAACAGAGGAGATGCAAAGGGTTTAGTTCTGTTTACACAGCTGCTGAGTAACAGCACCTCCCAAGGCTTAGCTTTTTAACAATATAGATCTCTATTTCCTTTCGGCTGTCTAAGTTGGCAGTCGTTTGGGATTCCATTCCTAATGCTGGCATATGCAAATGTATTTTTAAGCTTAAAGTCGGAATCCTAGGAGGTTTAAATCATTGCCCAGCTGTTGCCAGGCTTATTGAAAAAATATCCAGAAATAAGTTATCTTTTCCTGCCTGAAAACAATTGCTCTTGTCAGCTCTTCGCTATCATGTATTGAACTTTTCATCTGCCACTGGATGAAATTTGATCTTTCACAGCCTCATTTCACCTGCTTGGCAGCTGCCTCCTTCCACTTGGATGGGAGGACAAGCGATGATATGGACAACAACCAGGAGCCCATTTTTACAGCTATAGTTCAGTCAATAAAAAGAAGGAGATAGACATCTCAGGAGGGAGTTGGCTGGTGAAAGGAGGATTATTTGCTAAATTTTTACAGCCATCAGTATACCATGAAAACAAAATTTTAAATAAAATCCATCTTATAGTAGGATGATGCTCAAGACTGTTCTACTAATACCACAGAAGAGCAGTTCTCAAATATTTTTACCTCAGTATCCTGTAATACTCTTAAAAATTATCAAGGACTCCAAAGAACTTTGGTTTACATAGGTTATCTATGAACATTAATCATGTTAAAAATTAAAACTGATAAAACTATTTATTTAATAATTTATTTTAAAACAATAACATACATGTTATTTGTTAACATTCTGTGAAAAAAATAACTATAATTTCCAAGACAAAAAAAAAAAAGATAGTAAGGTGAGTGCAATCTTTCACATTTTCACATATCTTTTTAACATCTGGTTTAATAGAAATCAAATGATTTCTTATAGCTGCTTCTGCATTCAATCTGTTGTGATATGTTATTTTAGTTGAAGTATATGAAGAAAACCTGGACTCACACAGATATGTAATCTGAAAAAGGAGGAGTATTTTAACAGTCTCTCAAGGTAATTGTGGATATTCTTCACGATTAAAGCAAAAGTCAACAAATAGCTGTTTCTTAAAGGTCACCGGCAATGTGAATATGAAACCATATCAATCAATGAACTTTTTGTACTCTTACATTACAATCCATTGGTCTATCCTAGGCGATGACTCAATCTTTTACTTATGTATGATTTTATAATGTCATGAATAGCTTACTTGGAAAATATAAGTAACTGGAAAATAATAAATTATTCAGACCTTCCAAATGTTGACACATTTTATTATAACTGAAAAACAAATTTAGTAACGTCATCGCCAATCTCTTCAGAAGTCTTAAGGTGTCATAAAACTGTCAAGCTCAGGGTGGCAGATATAAGTTGCCCAAAATTCTAATTTTTGCTTGAAAGTTCAAATTTTATCATTAGCAACAAATATTGTCAGTTGTGCTCTTGAAGTGACAAGCTCAAACCATTGATTTTTGAGAAAATGTCTACCAAATACCGAAGTTTGAATCACCCTAGTTTGTCAGATATTCAAGTAAAAATAGTGTTTCCTTTGTTTTTTAAAAGGGAGCTAGTTTAGCTCAAAATTCAAACTATTGCACAAATGTTTTTCCTCAAGACAACTATTGAGCTTTGGTAGGTAGCAGAAGGCTTTGTGTGTTCCCATTTGTCACACAGTAAGAAATACACCCAAGAGTAGAGATTTAATGTAACTAATTTTTTTTTCTGCTTTATGAAGGACATTCTTAAGTGAAATTGGGCTATTTTTTTTTTTAACTGTGCATGTAACAGTGAAATTTGGGCCACCACTAGTACAGTTTGATGCCACTGCCTCAAATAACATTAGAGTACCAGTAGTTTTACCTATGATTGCTTTTATACCATCACTGCAAATGTCAACACAGTAGAAAAGACAGATAACATTTTAGTGTTATTATGAAAATAGCTTTGACCTTACAGATCCCAAATGTTTCTGGGATCCCCCAGGGTTCCCCAACTGCACTCTGACTTAACCTAATTCTGATAAGATAGAGTTGATTCTGAAGCCTACAAAGACATTTACTTAACAAAATTTTGCTAAGTGTTTATATAAATAATCTAAACAGAGGGAGTTCAGCCTCTTTCTTTTGAAGAAAAGAAATAATGAAAGACACAGTAGCTAAATCACTAAGCATGAAAAATTCAAATTAGAGTCAAGAATTCCATAAACTATGATTCAGAAATACCTGGAAGACCTAAGTAAAACCTCTAGATATATCATAAAGAAAACCAGCTGGGAAAGCGAGGCCTTGAATAAAAGCCCCCATAGAACAATGTGTGAAAGATTTAGCACTTGCCTAAGCCAGGTAACAGGTAAGGAAGACTATTTGAGAAGCCTGTTGTCATTCTCCATTCTCCTTCTCCCCCACCACAAACACACACACACATACATACAAATGGGCTTTAGCCTGGTTGTAAAGTGAACTAAGACAGTTGTTAATAAACTGCAGATTTCTGTTTGTGTGAGTTTTTTATCCCTTTGTCCTAATTTTGCTGTAGTCTGCTGTTTTTTGGTATTAATTATATTTAATTTAACAAAAGAAAACAAAGGGTGATTTTTACAGACCCTAATTATACCTAGTAGATGTCTTCATATCACTGAGGAGTTTTCAAGCCATCATCTTTGTTCACAAAGGCATTTTCAATTCATTTTACTTTTTAAAATTTAACTTTTATTTTAAATTGAGGGGTACATGTGCAGATTTGTTATGTAGGCAAACTTGTGTCTTGGGGGTTTGTTGTATGGATTACTTTATCACTCAGGTATTATGCCTAGTTCCCACTAGTTACTTTTCTTAAGCCTCTTCCTCCTCCCACCTTCCAACCTTCAAAAGGCCCCAGTGCGTGTTTTTCCCCGCTATGCATCTATGTGTTCTCGTCATTTAGCTCCCACTTACAAGTGAGAACATCTGGTATTTGGTTTTCCATTCCTGAGTTAGTTTGTTAAAGATAGTGGCCTCCAGCTCCATCCATGTTTCTGCAAAGGACATGATCTCATCTTTTTTATGGTTGTATCATATTTTATGGCATATATATCACATTTCCTTTATCCAGTCTACCATTGATGAGCATTTAAGTTGATTCCCTGTCTTTGCTATTGTGAATAGTATTAGTAGACTGCTTTAACAATTATAATTATATATGTTCATTTCAAAACAAGAACTTCAAAGATTATATAATCCAGTACCAGCATTTTACCCATAAATGGGAGATATAGTCATACACATTTACAACCATTAAATGGAAGAGTTAAAATGGAAATGTCCGACTTCCTCCTTCTTGGACACTTCCATTAAATAATGCTTTCCTTTCAGTGTTTACTTACTCAAAATTTTACTAATTTTAATCCAAAGAAAGCTCTTAAACAAAAAGTTGTTATGATGGATGCTGATCAGTCTGCTTCTGGTCCAATCTTGCTATCCCTCTGTATCACCACCTGGTACCATCACATGTAAATTGCATGAGATAGCTAACACCAGAAGAAAAAGCTTTGCTTCTGAAATTCCAAGCCACCTCATCAAAGCCAATAGTGGGCAGTTCCAAGGACGGCAGGAGTTTCATTTACACAGGAAAGACCTTTTTGTGTCAGTAGAGAACTACTATTTTGGAGGGAAAACAATCTCAATACATACGCACAGTTGAAACATTTATGTTGATTTTTTTCTAGGTTCCTCACAATTTTATTCATATTGGGTAAATTCTTGACTAGGAAATTCAGAAATGTTTCTAAAATTAAATCTTTAGTATCACTCTTGCTGAATTGTGAGATATATTTAAGGTTGTTATGTCTACATATTGTCTCTAGTCCTATTTTCACTGTTTTATGATTCTGAGCTACCCAAATTGTACTACTTAAACTGTAACTTGAGCATTGGCAATTGCAGCACATTAAACAGGAGAGGCTCTCGAGCCTTCAGCACAGAGGCCCATTATACTAGAGAGAAAAATCAATCCATAGGGTATCTGCCCTCTCATCTAGTTAACAGAGTAGAGATGAGAGCTCTTAAATCTTAAAGGACTCAAAAGCCATTGTCATCTTTGTCAAAAAGTTTGGAAAATTTTTGTTTTATTTCTGACCCCTATGGTGCATTCCACCAATTCAGAGATTCAATATGCTTCTCTTTGGAAAGGGAACTGTTCCTCAATTAAGAGAATCAGCCACTCATTTCTTAGAGTATCTTCCTTCAAGAAACACTCAGATGATATCAAGAGTCCTTAGGAAATGAGAATCTCAAGTAGAATCCTTGAAAGAGTATAAAACTAAAGATGGAACAGTTTGGACAACTAGAGAGCAGTATTTTGGAATTGGGTCACTGGGAATTAGGGCAGAAGAGGAAGCAGAAAACAGAATCAGAAGAAAGGAGATGGGAGCCCTCTGAGGACTATCACAAGGATAACTGCATGAAGAAAGAAGTGAGGCCTTGCAACAGGATCCCCAGGAAACACACAACCTTGGGTCAAAACAGATAGGAAAGATGAATAATCTACTTAGGTCAGGTATCAGGTAAAAAAGCCCAACTAAGAAAGCCACCACAACTGCACTTTATGTAATAGGAAATTATGCATCCGTGCGCCTAGAGGTTCTAAAGCATTCAGTGAATAGAAAAGAGCTGCTCCATCTCAAGAGGCACGCCCAAGAAGCACATGGGAAGAGGTGGCTCCTCCATATAGCATCACACAGCTTCCTTTGGAACTTACATGGTGGCTCCTCATCATCACATTGGGCACATGGTAGGCACTGAGTAAACACTGGCTATTACATAAATGGGTTAAAGGTGGCCCCTGGGCATTGGTCCCTATGCTATTTACTTCTTCATAGCAGGCTGGGATCATTAGCTCATAACTCACGGGCACAAAACACAAATTCTCATACATCCAATTGCTTAAAATAGAGTTCAAATAAGCATATTTTTAGCCATTTAGAGCCTGCCTGCAACCAACATCTGCTAGCCATAGATAAGACAAACCCTGTGGCTATAGAAATAATTCTAAACTGCTGTTGCCCTTTGGAACTCTCTGACACAGAGACTCCCCACCTTGCTGCTGAGCAACATCACCTAGACTCATAGGCCCCATCTTCCAATCCCTTCTCCACTGAGAGTTCCCTTGCCCTGTTCCACTCTTAGGTGGTGGCCTCATGCTGCTGTTGTTGGGAGGACTGCTGTGAGGGACTTCCTCTCATGCAGTCATATCCAAGCACCACCCCATAAAGCTGTTGAGCAATGCTGCCATCTTGTCTTTTCCTTGATCAGCCCCCAAATCTTCAAACTCACCACACCCCACAGCCAATTTTCAAGTCCTCCCAATTTGACTACCTAATATTTTCCAGCCTGCCCTTTTCGATCCATATCTTTTCACATTGCACGAGGTCAGTCTTCATCATTGCCTCTGACAATTGCAGTGCTCTTCTAACTCATCTTCCTTTGTTAACCTTGTTCCCTGATGATATATACTCCATACAGTATCAAGGTGCGCTTTCTGTCACCCAAATCTGATGGGTATACTCCATATTGTCCATATTTCCACTAAAATTTTGAGAACTTTCTAATCATCAATAAACTGACTCAGCATACTATGCTTTTAAATGACCAAAGTCAGAGAAGTTATTCCTCATTATGCAACAAATCTATTCCCATAGGGTTTGGAGGGACAGTCATTGTTTCACTCATTAGTACAAATGTGCAACAAACACATACTCCTAACACTGCCTCATCCATTCAACTATCTTTTACTAAGTCACTACCACTATATATCCATTGATAGAATTTTTCCTGCCTAATTTACATTTTTAATCTCTGTTTTCTGACTCTAAAAGGATTATTTAGCAAAATCCATTAATTTATAATTGATAGTCTCTATTGTTTATCTCAACCAAGAAATTCAGGGGTCTTGAATTTATTGCCCCAAATTCCTTGAGGATCAATTATCATGTTGATAGTTGGGCTTTCTCTTTAACAGTGATATAAAATAACAGTGATGTAAAAATAATCTATGCTTTAGAACAGAGCCATCTATTGCACTTGGAGCTGTTTTCTCTGAGGTGCTAAGATGATAAATGAACATGTCTCAAATTAAACTACTCTCAGGTAACCTGGCAGACTGATCTTTAAAATAACTGATAACAAGTAAATCTTTAGAGACGACTAGCTTTAGCTTTGACTCTGAGTCCTTCACTTAATGTATTATAAAGAAGCCAGATTATCTGTGCAACAAAGTTAAATCAAGACAGTATGAGCTCGTAAGTCTGCCTGAAGTGGGCACTCTCTCGATAGAGGATGCAGGCAAATTCAAGCCACCCAGCAGTTCTTGCAGCCCACAAGTGAGCACAAATTTAAACCATCAGGTTAAAGGAAATTTAAGTCAAGATACATTAATCACAATGAAGAAAGGAATAATTTTAATTTAAATAACTAATTTAAATATTATTTAATTCACATAATAAAGTAAAATTAGATTTTCCTGAAATAAATCAGCATACCCATTCTCAGAAAAAAAATCAATGTATTCTAATCCTCTAAAACCATTTATTAAGATTATCTCCACATCTTAATACCACTTAATTCCCTCTCAAATTTACTTACCAAATACTTACGAATTTTTAATTAAGCCCACCTAATTTTAAGGACCACCAATCCCTGTTGGGGTCATGATGAGTGGAAAAGCACATGCAGAGAAGAGGCCTCTAGGGTAATACTCTATCCTCACAACCAAAGCAAAACACTTTGGCATGTGAAGATCCAGGATTCAAACCCAAGTCTCCACAGTACATGCTCTTAACCACTGCATACGCCTGTAGTTTTATGTTTTTTGCATCTTCTCTTGCCCCACTCTGTTGGTCATACCATCTCTTGATTTATTCTACTTCTCTTGTATTCTTTCTTAATCATAGTCACCCAGTTTATGTCAGCAGTTTTCATTCTAATGTTTGTTCAACAGATGATAAAGAATATAACAGCTGAAGAAAACACGGAGTTACTAAAGATTCCATAAGTCAATGTAGTCTGTGGTTACCACCTTGCTCATAAGAAACCAGTGAAAGGCTTCCAAAGAGTAGGTGACTCAACAAACCATCATGGAGGAAGACCAGACCTGAGGAAGGCACAGTTGAGTGGTGCATCCCAGGCAGAGGGGAAGTGTGGACAAAGGTGAGAGGTAAGAAGAATGACTAGTCTGTGGGACAAGTAATGGGATATGGATGGAACACTGAGAAGAAAACAGGGTGGAGCAAGATGAGAATGGAGTCAGAGATCAGATTCCAAAGGTTGAGTGACCAACCATTTTAGTTTGCACAGAAATAAAGGGGTATACAGGACACAACATGTACAGTGCTAGAACCAGGAAAGTCCCAGGCAAACCTGGCCAAGTTGGTCACCCTATAGCCAAAGGTTGGCTATGCCATGATTTAAAGGGGTCTGAACTTCTCTGTAGGTAGGAGGGAAACACAGAAGGATGTGAGCCAACGCAAGACCAGTAATTAATTCCTAGTGTGTAATTCACAGTACACCAGCCTTTGAAAACATGGGTTGCAACCCGCCAGTGAGTTACAAAATCAAGTCAGTGGTCATCACAGCCATCTCTGTGATGTAACAGATTAGAATTATTAGAATGCACTGCACATGGTAAGAAACGTGCTTTGGACACATACATGTACATGTACTGTTACATACACATATTATTTATTATTGTTAGTTGCAGTTAAACTTTTGAAAGATATTGGGCTACATCAATTCTTAAATTAAAAAATTTTTAATTCTAAATTTATCTCTACCTTTATCCTTTCTCAGTCAACATTTTGCATGTCATGACACTCACAGATCATGATGATATTTGCACAGTATGTTAGGGTGAACAAAGAAAGCTGTTCACTACCACAGGAGACTAACCAGGCTCTGACTACCCTGAGCACCAAGAAATTAATACTGGGTACACATGGAACCCGTCATCCATTCACAGAGCACTGGCAGGAAGCTCTACCACAGAATGACCAAAGCAAACTCCACTCTATTTGTTTAAATCTACCAGACAATTTAAGCAAAAAAAAAAAAAAAAAAAAAAAAAAAAAAAAAAAAAAAACATAAAATAAGTCCCTCAATACTCCAAATACAAGCACATCAAAGTGGGTATTCTTGAAAGATTAACCAACTTTTCCAGAAACCTTAGTATGCAGGTAACAGTGCAGAAAATCAATACTGCCAGAAATGCAGGACCATCACATATTCCCCACAGGCTATGTCAACACAAATGCTGAATGCTGCTCTAGGATTCGGATATTTGCTATTTGCCCCATCAGCACAACCTTTATATTCCTTTTAGAAAGCAAATACCCATCTCAAAAGCTTGGCTGCAAATCCCCTATCCTGGCCCAGCACACAGCATTTTGTACACGAATGGATAACTCAGTAGTATGAAGCGGCATTCAGAACAGATTTCTCAACCAGTCCTAAAAGGCTTAAACCCTTCTGATATTCATGTGTATTTTTTAAAAATTCAAGACTTTTTTAAAAATGTAGCTAAAGTCGGTTTCAACCATCTGTCACTTTAAGTGAAAATAGGATGCAGGCATGTATACATTAGCTTTTAAAGAAAACCAATTCTGGCAGAAAGAATTAAAACGGAGGAAGAATTATATCTCAATTTTCAAGACCATGCATGCTAAGGAGTCACAAAATATTCAAAGTAAGTAGTAATTTACATGAATACATCTATCTCCTTTTCTACCTGTCAGGTTGCCCATATTCCAGAACATTCCTTGATTAAATGTTACTGCAATTATACCTTTCCCACCCAATCACAGCCTTGGGAAGTAGCAGAGTGAAGACATAAAAGTGATTTCTCCACTATTACATAATTAGTGGTAGTCAACTGCAAAAGCTATTAAAATAGAAGAAGAATAGAGTACTAAACCACACAAAAAAGGGCACGAAACTTTCAGGTTTTCCCCAGTGTGCACAGGGAAAAGGCACCCTGACCAACTGACATCACCCTTCCTGTGTATCTGGTAGGAGAGTCACCTTAATGGCGCCAGCACGCCACCTTGAAGCACTAGCTGTGACAACTGCTCCCCGGACTCTGGTTTCATGTGCGTCCAGCCTTTGATCTTCCCCACTTCAGTCAAAGGCAACTAATTCCAGCTACTCAGGCCAAACGTCTTGGAGCCATCTCTGGTTTCCCTTTTCATCAAACTCCACATCCAATCTATCAGCAAATTATCTCTTCCTTCCAAACATTTCCAGAATCTGTCCACTTTTCACCACCTCCCCTGCTATTGCCCTGTCCGAGCCACCATCATCTGTCATTCATATTACTGCAAAAGCCCCCTAACGGGTCTCCCCAGTTCTAGCTTTGCGCTCGCCCTCCCTTGCAGCCCATTCCCACACAGCTGCTAGAGTAATTCATTAAAACACAAGTCAAGTCACGTCACTTCTCTGCAAAAAGTTCTCCAATGGCTCCCATTTCAGAGTAAAGGCCAAATTCCTTATAAAGGCCTCCATGGCCCTATACAGCACAACCCTATTACTGTCCTGATCTCATCCTAGACACACTGCCTCCTAACTGTTCCTCAAATATACCAGGTACACACCCACCTCAGGGTCTTTGCATCTCCTATTCCCTCTGCCTGTTATGCATTTTCCCCTACATATCTGAATGGTTTGCTTCTTCAAGACTTAATCCAAATTTCATCTCACTGAGGCCTTACCTGATCATTCTATTTAAAATAGCACATTATTCCCCACCTACTGTCCCTGCATTGCTGTCTTTTCTGCTGCCTTAAGTTTTTCTTCATTACATATATTAGACTTAATGTTTAAGTATTTTTTGTTGTCTGTCTCTCCTTTTAGACAATTGTTAAGCTACAATGAAGGCATAGATTTTGTCCATATTGTTCACTGGTGTATTGTCAATACTTAGGATAGTGACTGATCAGAGTAGATAATCAATATTTGCTTAATGCATGAACAAATTTGGCTTCAAAAAATGTGTCTGAGTGAACTCTTTCCCCTGTTCCTAGCCTTATGTTCTAGAAAAAGTGCCAAAGCTCCATTGGCTTTAGGATTCCCCTAGATCTATTTCCCCACCCTCCCTCTCAGCCCTTTTGCTTTGTTTAGGTGCCCTCAATTGCCATATTATTGCCACACTTAGATTCTGCCTCCCTTTGCAGCCCTTTTGAATGTAGTAACATAATTGGACCACGTGCCCATGTTACCTCTGGACTCAGCCTTTAAGATTATCCTTTATAACCTCATGCTAGTCCTGTCCAAGCCATGCCTAGCTCAAGTGAAGGGCCCAGAAACTCAAGTTCTCAGAAGAGTTCAGAATACTGACCTGTAAGCAAGGGCACTGTGATCCAATGGGAAGATAGGTTTCTCCTGGCAAAGTTATTAAGTTGGCATTTTATGCTGGTGACCTAATATACAACATATACTTACATTGGGTTGCATGTTTGCCCATCGCTAAGTTGCTAGAGAATGTGAGCTACCTAAGAACAATCTAGATTCTCAAAACTAAGATTCAGATCTTAATCCTGCCTATCTATATAGCTAACTGCTGGCCGTGATCAACTACAGTATGATAGCTGACTACAGGTAAGAATGTGTCACTGGGTTATTTTCAGCACATGAGCATGTACCCACACACATGTCCATATACAGTCACATAACCCCAAATTCCTCTGGCAGATCATAGCACACTTCTCCCCACTGCTCCACTCCTTGCTGCACAGTGACTCTTTGCAGGAATGGGGTGGCGGGGCCAAGGGGAAGGAGGCTGGGATGATTTACCTTGATGTAAGGAAATGGGAGACTCCCTTGGGTTTCTGAGGAAGGTCCTCCATATGTTTCTAAATCAGAAAAAAACACACTAATCAACCAAAATTTTTAATTTGCCATGAGTCAGGAAGCCCAAGTAGTTGGCTCCACGATGCTAAATTTATCTTTATGTGAATTCAGTATGAGTCTTTTTACTGAGCCCCTACAAAGCACACAGTGCTGTCCTGGGTATTGTGGGGCTTAAATGATCAATATAGAGTCTGTCTCAAAAAGAACGTAATATAGGAGGGTCTGAAAACACAAACAACATTGCAGGGGAGATGGGATACGTACATGATGAAGTTATAATGTACTAAGGAGTGCTTGAAAGAACTAGAGCACAGAGGGGGCTTTGTAAAGGAGGAGGAGTGAGAGCCTACACTGACATGCGGGTAGGATGGGAACTGGGAGTGTTTCCTATGGAAGGAGAACTGTGACAGTGGCCGATGCTTGGGGAATAGCACAGTTCAATGGGATTGTAGCATATGGTCAAATGGGGTTGAGGTGCCAGGGGCGCAATGGGGAACAAGTTAGAAAGGGGAACATTTGGTGTCACACTCTCAGGCTATAACTGACCCAGGGCTATTTTTTTCTGCCCTTTGGTCCTGCCATGCCTCAGAAGAAAGTTATTTATTCTTAGAACATGTAAAAGTCTGGGAAAAACATCAAGAATTTCCATGTTACACCGATTCAGTCTATTCAAATGTGTTAATCAAGGCAAACTACTGGAATTAACACTTTTCTTACATATCACACTTTTGCTGTATAGAATGAAAGAGTGAGAAATTAAGTGTTCAAAATAGATACCTTAGCATTGCAATACATACATTCTTTGCATAAGATAGGCTTTCAGGATGAGAACTCTATCCCCCTAGCAATCTCTCCATTTTCTGTTCCTCATACTGTAAAATATATAAATATATATATACATATATAGTATTTAGGGGTTTCTGGCATATACCTTTGAAATGACATATTTGGCCTCTATTTTTGGGAACGAGGATCAGACTATAAAAATCATCAGAGTACATTAGGAAATTACTGAATGAATGAATGAATGAATGAAGGATTCAGTGAAAGAATGAGCCATCAAATGCACGGTGGTTTGGCCAATTTGGAATCAAGTTGGCAATATTTCTTGGGGTGTGTTTGTTTGTTTCAAACAAGAGTCTCACTCTGTCGCCCAGGCTGGAGTGCAGTGGTGTGATCTTGGTTTAGTGCAACCTTTGCCTCCCAGGCTCAAGTGATCCTCCCATCTCAGCCTCCCGACTAGCTGGGACCATAGACATGCACCACCATGCCTGGCTAATTTTTTATTTTTTGGTAGACACAGGGTTTTACCATGTTCTCTAGGCTGGTCTTGAGCTCCTGAGTTCAAGCAACCTACCTGCCTGAGCTTGGGATTACAGGCATGAGCCACTGCTCCAGACCTCTTATTTGTTTTTAATGGTTGTCACAAGCTGTTAAACTCCCTGAAGTTGCTATAGCATTCCCATTGTCTGGCAGGAGGACCTTATAAATGTTTGTTGAAGGCAAAAATGAATGAATGTTACAATTTAAACAGTCCCATGGGAAAGGAAGTAGGTAAAGGTTGTTACATTTTCCCACTTTGGCATCTGCCCCCTTGTTTATGCTGACCCCAAGTGAATGGCAGAACCTGGCCTAAAGAAAAAATAATACAAAGTCTGTCTCACTACAAAGTATCAGAGATTCTTAAAATTTGAGGAAAATTATGTAGAAATTACCAGAGCCTCTCTGACCACTCACTGATAAGTCTCTTCAAAGACAATGTTCACAGGAGGTGACATGCTTGAATTTCCCTAGACACTGAGAACTCACTACCTCACAGACAGCCCAGCCCATTATTTGAACAGCTTGAACAAATCAGAGGTTCTCTATTACATGGATATTAACTCTGTTTGTCACAAGAAGTTTGGGCTACAGCAGATAAGTATCCTCATAACTTTGCCAAAGACAGAGTCTTCACGCTCCCCCTTTGCTGGCTTACAGTCCACAAACTCTGCAGCATCACCTCAAATTGCCCCCACTTTGCATTCAAGGAGGGGTTGGGGGTGGCAAAGAAGAAACAGAGGAGAGAGAGGTGAGGATCTACCAAGATGAGCCTCACAGTCTCCCCTCCATCATACCCAGACTCTAACTCATCAATCCTTTGCTATGGCACTGGGCCCAAGCACAAGGACATCTTAACGTTCTGGAATCAAACAAGCAGAATGCCTTCATGATTCAGTCACAGTTCAATTATACCACATTAAATTTTAATTTAATGTAACATGACTTTGGAGTGCTGGTGTGGGAATAGGGGAGCTAGGAAATGTACCTTCAATATCCCTAAATTACCAGATCTATCAGAATAGAAGCCAGAGAGGATCAGATCCAAGATGGCAGCTTAGGAGCAGCTCAGGATTGCAGCTCCCAGTGAAAGTGCAGAGGCTGCTGCAGGTGATCCCCAGGAAGCAGGGCCTGGAGTGGACCTCAGCAGTCCTACAGCAGAGAGGCCAGACTGTTAGAAGGAAAACTAAGAAACAGAAATAACTTCATCATCAACAAACTAGACGTCCACTCAGAGGC
>PVKP010017176.1:0-46644 GCA_004027715.1 Plecturocebus donacophilus
CTGTTTAGAAAGTGTTTCTAGGGTTTGGAAAAGTTTGCATCAAGGTTCTAATCAGGACAATCAAAATGTGGTTTTGGAACTCAGAAGACAGTTCAAAACGACAGTTTGTTATTTCATCAGCTCAGTAGTGCGAGTTGGAACCACAGGAATAGTCTGAATAGCCAAAGGAGAATTAGGGGGTGAAAGGAGCAAGGAATGCATAGTAGGATAACAGCTTAACAGCCACAATGACAGCGGCAACTGCAGAAGCCCAAAGGTCACAGCTGTTGTCCTCAGCCTCTGGGATGGTCCCAAATGACAGTCAGCTACTGGTGTTCTGGTCTGCGTGTAGTTGAATAGTGTCCCTCCAGAATTCATGTCTACCTGGAACCTCAGTGACTTTATTTGGAAAGTGGGTTTTTGCAGATGTAGTCAAGTTAAGATGAGGTCCTATTGGGTTTTGTGGTCTCTAAATTCAATAACTGGTTTTCTACAAATAGAGGGAGATTTGCAGACAGACAGAGACAGAGTGGAGCAGGCCATGTGAAGACCAAGGCAGAGATGGGAGGTCAAGGGTGGCTCAGAACTGCCAACAACCACACATGCTAGGAGAGAGCCCCCAGAATGAACCAACCCTACGACACTTGGTTTTGAACTTCCTGCCTCCAGAGCTGTGAACAAATGTGGTTTTAAGCCACCCAACCTGCAGTCTTCTGTTACAGCAGCCCTAATGCATGTCTCTTGTATAGTCCTCTGTCACATGCGGCATGGCTGGCCTGGGCAAACAGTAGCATACTGTGGAATGACAGCATGTGGCTCTACCCTGACTCCTCCTGGATTGCCCTCTGTAGAGGAGAATGGCTGCTGCATCACGGGGGTGCATAGCAGCCCAGTGGAGAAGTGCACCTGGCGAGAGACCGATGCCTCTGCGAACAACCAGCACTAACCTGCTAGGCCTGAGACTGAGCCACTTTGCAAGCTGACCTTGTAGCGCCAGGCAAGCCTTTAGCTGACTGCAGCCCCAGCCAACAACTAGACTGCAACCTCCCAGGGGATCCTAAGCCAGAATCCTTGGCTAAAGTGCTCCTAGATTCTTAACTCACAGAAACTGTGTGAGATAATAAATGCCTGTTTTTTTAACGTGGTAAGTTTGGGGGATAATTTGTTTTATACAAATATCAAATAGATTTGCATTTCAGACGTTTTTTTTCTTTTCCTTTTCCATGGCTGCACTGAGTTGGTTGTGGGGAGCGGGCTCTCCTTACGGCTCAGTCACTTGCTCTCTGCTTCCTGCTTGGTAAATGTTAGCTCCTGAATGTTGTTTCAAGTTGCAGGGCTTTTATAGACCAGGCTCATGTTTTCTTGGGCAACACCCTTTGCTCAGAAACAGATGGGTTTCTGACCCGCTTATTTCTAATCCAGTCAGTTCCATGGGGGAAGAGCGATGCCCAAGCTCATTCCTGCACATGCCTTTTACGTTTGCTTGCTCCTAACATGATCTTTCTCTCGATTTACTGGTGGCGATTTTGAAGCTATCTTAAATAACAGACTTGGCAATGGGGCCTGGTATTGAATGCAGGTCCAAGTCATTTTATTCAACTGAGAAGTCTTAGAAGCCTTTGTTGCTCGAGGCTCTCATCGGTTTTCTTTCTTTCTGCTTGGAGCCAGAAGCAAATGACTTTTCTAACCCCTAAATCCTTTATTTCCAGATGTTCTACATTCACTTTAATTTCTGTTTCCAAACCATTACATTTTGCCTAAGCTTATTTCATACCAAGCTAATGGCAGCCTAAGGTCGCCCAATGCAGCAAAGCTCTAACTCTTCCCACCTGATTCCCCAAAGCCACAGGTTTGGTGGGAAGATGTTCTGTCTAACACTTTCATGCAGAAGACACTTTTCCAAGTATTTTGCCATGACATAACCAGGCTTCCAGTTTTCCATCCTGAATCAGTTTTCTTTGCCACCTACTTCCTGCCTGTTAAAACAATGCCACATATTTGAGAGTTTCATTAGGGCAGCACCCACTTCAAGATACTAATTTCTATATAGGCTAATATTGGCTAGTGATTGTAAAACAGCAAATAAAAATGTCATAGCATAATCCTTCAGAAGTAGAAAAAAGTAAGGAAAAGTTGATAACAAAAACAATCTTTAATATTTCTATATTTATTTCCAATAATTTGTCTATGCAAAGATGCATATCTAAATATGTCTATATGGTGAAAAATTTGCCTACATAAAAATATATGTGTAAAACAAAATTGGGACAATCCTATGCACAATACAGTGTAGATAACAGAATTATGAATCTTTTTTTGGGTTAACGTGATATAACAAACGTTCTTAAATATTTTAAAGTGTTTTTAGAAGAACATTACCTAAAGGAACTGCAGCAAATTTCATTTTAACCATTTTCCTATTATTGATGTCTTGGGTTTTTTTAAAAGTAATGTTGTGAATGACATTCATTATTATAGTTTATTTACAATAGATTCCTGTAAATAGAATTACTGATTTAGAGGATGTAAGCTTCTTAAAAATCCTTCACTGATTTACATTCTCACTAATTATGTACATTCACATTACTATTTTCACTTTAAAATATTTGCTAAATCAGAGACAAATATAATGTATTCTTGTTTTAACATGCATTTCTGTAATTACTAATAAGATTGAGTTTCCCACATATTTCTATCAGCCATTTGTGTTTCTGTCACAAATTGTTGTTACTTGGACTTTGTCCACTATATACCATCAGTTTTAGAGATGCTAGTTCAATAGCACCAAGACTAGGGGATCGTTTCTGTTATTTTCAGGTGCTGATTATTGATTCAATCAGAGTGCCTTTTCTTCTTCCTTACTGTATTTTCACCTCTATCATCTGCTTTGAAAAATCACCACTTGTAGAGAATAACAAGGCATAAAGCAGAAGGGGTGAGTGGAAGAATGTTGACTTCACAGGCAAAAGACTGCAGAGAAGGGAGGAATCCAGAGGAACCCTAATAACAGTGCATACTGGAATCTGAGGTTGGTCTTGTGCTTTGTTGGTTGAAACTATAGGAGATCTAGCCATAGCCCAACAAAGCCAAAATGTATGCATGTCTTTGAACACTAGGAAATGGGACAAAAATTATGCATATCAACGTGAGTATCTAAGGCAGTTTGATTATCAACAAAGGGATTGTGGCGTGGCTCAGAAGGAATCCACATACATTGACTATTGGGAAACAATGATTCTGGCTGGTTAAAGGTTACTTTATTTTTTTTTAAACAACAAGCAAATAAACACCTTCTATGAAATATTAAAAGGGTAAATATATTAACCAGGGCTTTCTAGAGAAACAGAACTGATAGGTTATCTATCTATCTATCTGTCTACCTACCTACTTATCATCTCTCTATCTAACCAAGACATTTATTATAGGATATTGGCTCATGTGGTAAAGGAGACTGACTGAGAAGTCCCACAATATGCTGTCTGCAAGCTGTTGACCCACAAAGGCCAGATATGTAATTTGAAGGCCCGAGAGCTGGAGAGTCAATGGTGTAGATTGCAGTCTGGGTGGGAAGGCCTGAGAACCAGGAGTTCTGAGAGCAGGAAAGGATTGGTATCCTGGCTCAAGCAGGCAGGCAAAGGGAGGACAAATCCATCCTTTTTCCTCTGCCTTTTTGTTCTATTCAGGCCCCCAGTGAATTGGATGATGCCCCAAAACAATGGGGAGGGCCATCTGGTTTACTTAGTTTATCAACTCAGATGCTGAGCTCTTACAGAAACATCTCACAGGCACACCCAGAAGTTTAACCAGATATCTGGACATACTGTCCCCAATCAAGCTGACACAGAACATTAATCATCACAGCAAGTGAATACCATCTTGAGTCATAGAGGAAATCTAACATACTTTGCAATGGTTATATTATATAAACAGGAAAAAAATGTGGAAAAATGCTTAACCATCCCATAGGTTGTAGGATAAAATGAAGCCTAAGAAACAAGGGTGGTAACGGATAAGAAGAGAAGAGAGAAGCTGGAAATCTCAATAGAGTAATACAGAGATTCATGAATCAAGAAAGAGTTGCAGTGAAATTTAAAAAATTTAAGAGTACAAATAAGGCAATGTGAAGGAGTCAGTTCCAAATGATAACTGGATTTTGGTGTTAAAAGTGGGAAAAGGTTCACTTTTAAATCCATGCAGGTATTTTGTCTTCTGTCTTTTCTTTATTGATACAGGGTCTTCCCCGTCACCCAGGCTGGAGTGCAGTGGCACAATCACGGCTCAGTGCAGCTTCAGTTTCCTGGGCTTAAGTGGTCCTCCCACCTCAGCCTCTGAAGTAGCTGGGAACATAGGCATATGCCAAAATGCCCAGCTAATTTCCTTCTTCTATTTCGTAGATATGGAGTCTCACTATGTTGCCCAGGCTGGTCTCAAACTCCTGGGCTCAAGCAATCTTCCCATTCAGCCTCACAAAATGCTGTGATTATAGACATGAGCCACCATCCCCATTCTCTTTTTTCTTTTTAAATGGACTTTATTTATTTATTTATTTATTTGAGATGGAGTTTTGCTCTTATTGCCCAGGCTAGAGTGCAATGGTTCAATCTTGGCTCATTGCAGCCTCCACCTCCTGGGTTCAAGCGATTCTCCTGCCTCAGCCTCCTGAGTAGCTGGGATTACAGGCATGCGCCACCATGCCCAGCTAATTTCTTTGTATTTTTAGTAGAGACAGGGTTTCTCCATGTTGGTCAGGCTAATCTCTAACTCTTGACTTCAGGTGATCCTCCCACCTCTGCCTCCAAAAGTGCTGGGATTACAGGCATGAGCCACTGCACCTGGCCCCTTTACTTTTTAAAGTAGTATTAGGTACATAGCAAAGTTGAGCAGAAAGTAGAGAGAATTTTTATGTTCCCACTGCCCAACACATACACACAGCCTCTCCCAGTATGGTATTTTTCTTTTCAGTTAAAAGAATTTAGAAAGATTCTGTAGGTATTAAAGACGTCTGACTATTTTACATTCACAGGTATGAAAACTTAAGTCAGTCTCCATCTTTCCTCTGCACCTAGATTCAGAAGACAGTCAACCTATAGTCAACACTTTTTTTTTGAATGTGTATGTGGTAAATGGCTATTATTCAAAAGCTGTATGCTCAGAGAAATTACTTTCTTATGCAGAAAGGTGTTAAAGACATGTTTAGATACGCAACAATTCAAAAATACACCATAAAGTTGCTATTCCTAGGATTAAAAAAAAAACATTTGGAAACACATCAAAATGTATTGAAACTATGACTTTAAGAACAGAATATTCATTGTTTAAACAGATTTGCAAGTCTTTCTATTCTTGGTTTTACCATCTATTCTGGAATCCAGTTGAGCTGCGTGTTTTCCAATAGCTTTTGCAGTAGCGCCAAGCTCAGTTTTCCTCAGTGTTTATGCCCCTAGCTGCTCTTTGCTCATAGGAATCTCCTTTTCAAGTCATATTCTTTCCACATGTGGAAAGAGAATCTGTTTCTCAATTAATGTTCACTTAATATGATAGCTATTTTTCTCTTTCATTACTTGTCAATTTAATCCAAACTCCTCTTCAAACAAAATTATGAAGAGCAATAAAACATCCACTTATAAAATAATTTAATGACTTTTCCTTCAGAGCTCATTTTGAATGACTTATACCATCTCATATTTTACAATTAGAGAATATAAACTACTTATTGAGAGATGTCACTTGTTTGCAAGTTGTAATTTCTTTCTTTTCCATCTATACCCTGTGAATACAGCAATATGATCATTATGTTTAAACCAAACATCTCCAGTGAAAACTGCTGAAAAAATTTCTTTTTTCTAGTTTGTTGATCTTCTGTCTAGTTTTTCTAGCTATTATTAAAGTGGGATGGAATTCTCCAACTATTATTTCTGAATTGTCTGTTGCTCCCTTCAATTCTGTTAGTTTTTGCCTCATATATTTTGAGACTCTATTGTCAGGTACAAATATGTTTATAATTGTTACTTCTCTCTGATGGATTAATCTTGTTATTATAGAATTTCCATTTTTTCTCTAGTAAAAAATGTTAATAAAGTATATTTTATCAGATATTCATTTGGCCACTCCAGCTCTCTTTCATTACCCTATGCATGGTATATATTTTTCCATACATTTACTTCAAACTTACTTGTGTCTTTAAATCTAAAGTGTTCCTCTTGACAAGTTGTTGGATCATCTTCTTTTAATCCATTCTACCAATTTCTGTTCTAGAAATGAAGTATTTAATCCAATTACTTCTAATGTAATTACTAATGTAATATAAAATCAATTACTCATTACTATTTGTTTTCTGTATAGTTTATGTCTTTTGTGTTTTTCTATTTCTCTATTAATTTTTTTTGGCGTTAAATATTTTATAGTGCATCATTTTAATTCCCTTGTTGCTCTTACTGTATTTCTTGAATTAATTCCTGTAAGTTCCCCTGGGAGTTACAATTAACATCTTAATTTATAAGACTTCAGTTTTTATTAGTATCAATTTAAATTTAGTAGGACACAAAAATGTTGCTTCTCTGGCTTTTACCTTCTGCTGTAATATTGTTGTAATACCAATTTTAATGTTATATAGTACAAACTAATCAACATAATTTTATTATTATTTTATGCCCTTGTCTTTTGAATTAGATAAAAGGATAAAATAGTTATAAGCAAAAAGTATGTTTATGCTGTCTTTTATATTTACCTACATAGTTGCCTTTACCATATATATTTATATGAATTTAAGTTACTATCTAGGTGTCTTTTCATTTCACACTAAAGGATTTCCTTTAGTATTTCTTTCAAAGATGCATGCTAGCAACAAATTCAGTTTTGTTTATCTGGAAATGCCTTAATTTCTTCTTAATTTTGAAAAATAGTTTTGCTGAATTAGGAATTCTTGGTTCACACTCTTTTTCTTTCAGCATTTTTAGTGTATTATTCCATTGCCTTATGATCTACATGAGATATCAATTGTTACTGTTTTTGAGTCTATTTTGTACATGGCAATTCACTTCTTTCTTGCTGCTTTAAGTTTCTCTTTGTCTTTGACAGTTTGATTATAATGTGTATATGTTCAGAACTCTTTGAATATTTTCCACTTGGAGTTTATTGAGCTCAAAGTTCAGATGTTCAGATGTTTAGATTATTTTTTGTAGATCAAATTTGACACTTTGTGGGACATTATGTCTTTAAATATTCTGTTCTTTTTTCTCTCCTCTTTTCTTCATACTACCGTTAAATTCATTTGGTACACTTGATGGTTTCCCATAGATATCTCTGAGTTCAATTCATTTTTTTCCCATTCTTTCTTATTTTTATACCTCAGAATGGACAATATCAATGGACTTACCTTAAAGTTCCCTGAATTTTCTTTGCCACCTCAAATATAATTGAGCCTCTCTAATAAACGTCTCAGTTAAGTTATTGTCCTTAACTGTAGAATTTTTATTTCATACATTTTTCTAAATTCTATCTTTAAAAAATATTTTCTATTTAGCTAAACATTGTTCTTACATTTTACTTTGTTTTTTAAACATGATTGCCTTTAGATTTTGAACATATTCAAAATAGGTGAATTAACATCCTTTTTTAGTAAGCCCAAACCTTGGTCTTCCTCAGGAATAGTTTCTACTTATTAGCTTTTCCTGTGTATGTGTCATAATGTACCATTTATTTGTATGTTTTATGTTTTGTTGTTGTTGAAAATGGAAATTTTAACTAATATAATATGGCAACTCGGGAAATCAGATTTCTGCTCCCCATTTGGAGTGTATTAAAGTTGCTGAGTTCTTAAAAAGTTGATTTACCATTTTTGCTGGTATTCTCATTGTTTTCATGAAGAAGCATATTTTCAGTGGTTCTTACTCCTCCATTCTGAATGTTGCCTCCCCTTTCCCCGTTTTTCTGTCCTGGAATAAGAAAGACATGTGTGGAGGTGGAATAGAACCTTGTTACCAAAGGAACCAGAGTACCACAGTGAGATATCAGAGCAGGAAGACAAAAGGATCCCAAACCCTTCATATTGTTGAAACACTGTGTAAACCTGCATAGAGTATTTCTATTTGTGGGAGATAAGCAAGTCCTTTATTTTTTAAATCAATGTTTGATTATTTTATTGTTATTGTTACTGTTACTTGTGACTGACAGCACGTGTACGACACAGAACATTTGCTTAGTAAATCATCTTTCAGGAACATTAATTGATAATCTCTATTGTATATGACTGACTATAGGTTCAGTAGCAAATGCTTTCTTCATGACAATTTCTGTTAATTTATGAAGTAGACCATTAGAGATAAGACTATTGGAGATTAATCCTGAAAAAATTCCATGGGCAGAGCAGAAGTGGAGATGGAAAGTGTTGAGAGTACAGTATGACGAGCAACTCAGAGGCAGAGAAAATAAGACACAAAAGGGGATGTTGAGGAAATGCTGATGACATAGTGGGAGTTGAGCAGAGAAAGTTTTGTAGAAATCAGATATCAGAGGTCCTTCAATGGTATGTTAAGAAGTTTGGTCCTGCTATCATTTAAAAATAGGTGGTGGAGTCTATCTTTGCCCAGGAGTTAAGATACTTTTGGTTTTTGCTTTAAAAGAGGGAGAGCTACATACTACATTTTTTTCCAGCTTGCAAGCTCTCAGCTGGCATAGAGAGATAGGACCCATCCAATTTCAATTTCACTATCTCTTCTACAGACACATTAGAGCATGACCAGCAATAAAAATGGAAAACACACCCCACAGCTTGAAAAATAACTCTTGAGAAATGTCAGTCTTCCCAGAGGCAGCTTCATCTCATAAATGATGGGAGGACTTATAAGAAGAGCCACTTGTTCCCTGTGACTCCACAAATTTGAAGGCATAGGAAGTAAAATGCGTAAAATATTTAATTAAACATATCCCAATAACATACTATTGTTTCATAGAATTTCTCCACAATAATAATCTTATATGTCTCTTTAATGCAGAACAACTGCATTATAACTGTTGAACAATTTTTAGAAAAAGCTCTGACATTCAGAAACGAAAAATATGTGAATTGTCTGTCTTTACATCATGAGAAATTTAGAAGACAGATTCCATAAAAGGGTAAGACGTTAACATGCAAATCACCACTGCACATAAAGTTTACTTGAGAAATACATAGTAGAAACTATTAGAAGTCCTAAAGGGAAGGATTATTATGAACTGAAGCCTGCTTTTATGTTTAATCCAAGGACAGTCCATATGAGATATGTTATTTTCATATAATTAGCATTCCTATCCATGAACCCATTGAATTGAGAATCAGTAAACATACATTTCTCTGCTAGGAGCATGCCATACTTCTTTGGCACATAGTTTAAAAAGAAAAAGAGATAAATGGGAAGGAATTGATCTTTTGCCTATGGAGAAATTCTAATAAGGAGACAATAAAGCTTGATGCTTGAGGGGTTGCAAGCATCCAACCAATCCTGGCCTTCCTTCTGCTTTCATGTTTCTCTGCATATTTCCTCTGCTCACAACTCCACAGACCATCATTTCAGGGCTCTAGTCAGACGGCATGGCAGAACTGGTTACTTCCCATGACGACCTGCCTGTGTTCTAACCGGGAACCTCGGAAGCAATTGCTTCTGTCTCTCTAAAGACATAAAATGTGGAGAGCTCTAAGTTCCCATCCCCTAGGCCCCACATATACTAGCTCTACATACTTCTGCTTCCATTACATTAGGTATAGGTCTGGACAAAATAGAGAATTAACACCTTTTTTAAATTTGGAACTGAAAAAAAAGTGCTTTCCTTTAGAGTCATTTTACATTTGTGCCATCCAATTAGAACTTTCTGCAGTGGCCATTGAACGCTTAACATGTGCAGGGCATGACTGAGGACCTTTTACTTCTTTTTGTTGTTAATTAATTTAAATTTAAGTAGACCATAAGGTATTTGTGGCTGCTATACTGGACAATGAAAATTCACACTCAGAGTATAGATTAAATCATAATTATTCTTAGCATGCTGAAAAACATTATTAATTTTATTTGAATTCATACTTCTTCTGTGCTTCAAATAAAAACCTTGAGGAAAAATGTCTGGATAAATTTCTTTCAAATCATGGATTTGGCTTTGTGTGTGTGTGTGTGTGTGTGTGTGTGTGTGTGTGTGTGTATCTTTGTGTTTTGTTTTTATAAATTAAGCTTTAGTGAGGTGTAAGTTACAGAAGTTACAGAATTTCTAAATATAACAAGATTCAGAAATTTTTAGCAGCAATTCAGGGAGTTTTTGTAGGTATTTATGATCATATAACGACCACTATAATCATGATATAGAATGTTTTCACCAATCCAAATGTTCTCTGGCATGCCTTTCAGTTATACATGTCCCTCACCCCTGGCAACTACTGATATATTTTCTGTTGTTATGACTTTGCTGTTCTATTTTGACTGACGGTATCTTATTGTAATGTTTTTGAGATTTATCCATGTTGCTTTCTACTTCAGTATTTTTTTATTTTTTAGTGTTGAATAATATTCCACTGTATGGGTTTACCACATTTTGTTTGTCTCTTTGCCTGTTGATGGACATTTGGGTCATTTACTTTTGTTGTGACTATGAATAGTCTTTGTGTAAAAATAAGTTTAAAGTATAATAGATGAATGCTTAGCATTACAGAAAAATGTCAAACTGTTTTCCAAAGTGGTTGTGGTTGTATTATTTAGTATACCCGCAAGCAGTATAGGAGAGTTCTAGTTGCTTCATATCTTTGCAAACACATAATATAGCTGCTCTTTTTATTTTAAACTATCCTAGTGTACATGTAGTAGTATATCACTGCAATTGTAGTTTGCATTTACCTAATAACTACTGGTGTGGAGCAGCTTGTGCTTATTAGGCACTGGTATATTTTCTTTGAAAAAAGATCTGAATCTTTTGCCCATGTTTTTTTTCAGTTTGGTTATCTGTCTTCTGTTATTGAGTTGTAAGAGTTCTTTATATATTTTGGACACAAGATATTTATTGGAAATAATATTTATATTTACATATTTATCTTTAAAATATTTGCTTCTGTTTTGGAGATTGCTTTTTTCATTTTAAAGTGCTCATCAAGATCAAAATATTTAAATTTGTAGAAATCAAATCTTCAACCATGCCTGTTGTGCTTTTTGCTTGTTATCTTAGAAATTTATTCTTAGCCCATGATCATATTATTTTATCTGTTTTTTTTCTAAAAATGTTATAGATTTAGGTCTGACATTTAATTCTATGATCCATTTTAACTTTTGATACAGTGCAAGGCAAAGTTTGAGATTTCTTTTCTTCCCTTCCTTCCTTTCTTCCCTTCCTCCCTTCATCCTCCTTCTCCTGCTCCTCTCTCTTTTGTACATGTCTCAAGATGTTTCAGCAGCATTTGTTTAGAAGGCTTTCTTTTATACATTCAGTTACCTTGGCAACATTTTCAAAACTTTGTCAATTATATGTGTTTGAGTTTGTTTCTTGACTCCGTTCTGGACTCTATACTTTGTGTTAACCTCTATGCCCACTTTCATATCATTAAAACATTTCTGTTGAAAGCATATGGAGTGGATTATGTTATGATGTACCTTCCATTTAACTCAATTGTGAAATTTCTTTCCTGAAAAATTATTTATTTAGGCTTTTTAGAAGTCCATTGAGGGGTATATGGGATATTTCTGTACTTTCAATTTTGTTGTGAAACCAAAACTGTTCTAAAAACACAAAGTCTTTAAAATGTCTATATGAAAGTGTGTACTGGAAATATTAGAGATGTTTAGTGATAAAGCCAATATTAGGAGAGAATTGTTTTTCATATCAATACTCCATTCTTTTAGTGTTTCTTATTAAACAACAAGCCAGTCTTTAGATTGTTCTTAGTTATGCGGCCTGCTTCCCTACTGAGTGATTGTTGTGTGAGACATTCTTCAGTTCTTCCACATATAAGAGATGAGATACCCCTGGGAATCTAAAGAACTGTAGTATCTTCCCTTCGAAGTGAGGCTTGAAATGATTAAACAAGTTTAAACCCACATAAACACTTAGAAAACTAAGACAGTTTTCCACGTGTCTTTTGAGATAGGGTCTCACTCCTGTTGCTCAGACCGGAGAGTAGTGGTGAGATTATGGCTCACTGCAATCTCCACTTCCCAGGCTCAGGTGATTCTCCCACCTCAGCCTCCAGAGTATCTGGGCCTACCAGCATGTGCCACCACACCAGGATAACTTGTTTTAGTGGAGATGGTATTTCGCCATGTTACCCAGACTGGTTTCTGACTACTGGGCGCAAGAGATTGACCGGCCTTGGCTTCTCAAAGTGCTGGGATTACAGGCATGAGCCACGGAGCCTTCACATCTTCACATTGTTCATCTCGTTATTTATCTTAGAAAAAAAAGTTAACTCTTTCGGGAGAGATGAAATGTTAGGCTACCATTAATTTGCCTAAAACAGGCAGATTTTGTAAAAAAAAAAAAAAAAGATTTTTGCAAAGGACATGTGCCTCAGAGAATTCCTAATGCTTTCTCTGTTTGTAGAAAACACTTAGGAAGCACCTATCTTGGTGTCTGTAACCATTAGATTATTCCATATGTTCCACCTTAAACAATTCAAATCTTTGTATTCTATCCTCACTATGACATTTCATAGTAAAATGGCACCTAGCCATATTGGTTTAAGGGCTATGTAGAATCTACTATCTGGAGTTGACTTTATCTATTGACAATCTTTTGTTTAGAAATTTGAAATATTCATTTGCCCACTATATTCATTCTGTTAATGTTCAGACATTTATGAAAGAAGAGGGCTTTGAGAACAGGTTTGGTAGTTGAAACTCACATATGGATGAAGGCACACATGGAGATATATTTGCCTTTCTTCCTGTGCTCATCTTACCAGGTTAGTGATACAGTTTGGGTCTGTGTCCCCACCTAAATCTCATGTCAAATTGTAATCCCCAGTGTTGAAAGTGGAGCTGGGTGGGAAGTGATTGGATCACGGGGGCGGATTTCCTCTTTGTGCTGTTCTGATAGAGGATGTGTTATAACAAGATCTGGTTGTTTAAAGTGTGTGGCACCTCTCTCCTCCCTCTCTTCCTCCTCATCTGGCTATGGGAAGGTGTGGCTGCTTCTCCTTCACCTTCTGCCATGATTGAAAGTTTCCTCAGGACTCCCCAGCCATGCTACTGATACGACCTGCAGAACCATGAGTCAATTAAATCTCTTATCTTTGTAAATTACCCAGTCACAGGTATGTCTTTATAGCAGTGTGAGAGCAGACTAATACACATAGCTATCTTATTTTTCTAACTGATCAAAACTATTCAAAAGGCAACACCTGTTTCTTAGTGTTTTGTTTTGTTTTGTTTTGTTTTGAGACAGAGGTTCACTCTCGTTGTCCGGGCTAGAATGCAACGGTGCAATCTCAGCTCACCACAACCTCCGCCTCCCAAGTTCAAGTCTCCTTAGTAGACTCAGCCTCCTGAGTAGCTTAGATTATAGGCACCGGCTGCCACGCCCAGTTAGTTTTGTATTTTTAGTAGAGACAGGGTTTCTCCATGTTGGTCAGGCTGGTCTGGAGCACCCAACCTCAGGTGACTGGCCTACCTAGGCCTCCCAAAGTGTTGGGATTATAGGTGTCAGCCACCGCACCCAGCCTTTTAGGTTCTTTTTCTGTTTTTTCTTTTTCTTTTTCTATTATAGTGCAGTTTTGAACATTCAGTTAGTACTGAGGAAATAACAGTTGATTGAGTGATTTCTGCAGGACACTGAAGATTTTCATAGCCCTTTACAGAGAGTGGTGGGCTCATGTTCAGAGAGGGTGAAGGGAATGGATTTGATGGGTTGGCATGGGAAAAAGACCAAGGCAGTGAGGATCTGTGAACCATAGGATGGAATGATGAGCAGTGCCTCCACTGGGAAGTTTGGTGGGGAGAACAACCCAGCACTGAGAGGGTGAGGTAATTTTTGTTACAGTGAGGATGGACTGGAGGTTGGTGAAGTGGCTAATAGAAATATGGTGAGATGCAATTTAGAGGAACTCAAGATCAGAAGATCAAATATTTGACCACATCCTGATGCTTATAATCACTTATCTCCTTGGAAGCAGGATAATTTTTGAAGGCATGAGCTATATATACCCATAGTATTAGACCAACAGATAACTTGTTCTCTCTACCCCTTGATATCCTCTTAGTGCTTCAGTTCCATCAGAAAAGCAGGCTAATGGTTACAGTCCTGCTGACATAGGGTTGTTGTGTGGATTTAAGAGGCAGTCCATGGCACAGTCCTGGTGTGGGGTTATGGGTTCCCTGTGTAACAGCAATGCTGTACTTCATAGATGATATACAAGCTGCTAGCAATACTCCCTTCTCTTCTCCCTGCCTCCAAGCAGCATTGGTCTAATTGCTCTCTGTTCTAAGAACTTTGGTATTATATTATTACATGATAAAATAAATTACCTTACCCGGATTTCCTTTGCTGTCTTTCACAGTCTGGCCTCTGCTGTTTCATTCCTTATTATAAACCTCATTCATGGTCTCTAGTTTCTAAACACGTTCAGAAAGCAAAATATTTCATGACAAAAAATATAGGGAACAGATAAACATAAAAAAGCCTGTAATACTGGAACATTTTTCATTCCCTAAACAGGATCTATAATTTTGCTCTTTCTGACTTTTTATCTGCAATATCCTTTCCTCCAATCCTGTCTGAGCCTGAAGGACTCACTCCGTGTAAAATCTTTCTGGAAACTCTCCCTAATTCCCTTATCACAGTGAATCTGCCTATATTAAGCTTCGTAGAATGCCTTTGATATCACTCTTTCTGCATTTATACTATTTATACTCTTTGTATTTTTTACCTACTTCCACTGTATCACATATTGCATTTGCCTTGCATTATAGCACTTTGTAAAAGTCTTCTTGAGGGAAGGGACCTAATTTTCATATAGATTTTCCCCAAAGCACTTAATACAGTAAAGCATATAGGAGGACCTTATCAAATCTTTGATGAATAAGCTTAAGCTAGAAAAAGCATCAGGAATTCAGAATAGAGTGATGAAACCAGGAGCAATAAAATCATGCTAATTTTTCTGTTCCTTTGGTCAATCACCCACCAATACAGATGTTTCACAGAGGTTCATTTCCTAATGCAGATTGTTTGTATACACAACAGGTGTTGTGTTGGTTTCTCTCATTAGCATCTGTTAGTAGAAATAATATATTATACATGAATTTTATACACATTGCATTTCTTCCTAAGTGTGAAATCCAACTACTTCTTGAGTGTCTTATGCCTCTCATTAGGAAATTAAATCTTAAGAAAATCCACCTTGAAATAAACCCACGTACTATAAACTTGCTCATCTAAATCAATAATTTATTAATAGCTCTTTCCTACATCCATATTTGATTATTATCTATAACAGAAATCCAGCTGTGTACATAGATTTTTTGTACATTTGGAGTTTTTTTGTCTCATAAGTACATACACACACATGCATACAGACATGTACATATGCATGTAGTCAACCCACCTATGTCTGCTGAGTTGTATCTTTAAATTGAGTGGCATTACTTTAATTTTGGGTTATTAAAGTCTTGGTTTTTGACTTTTAAACTTTAACTGGAGTGAGTTTCCCAAGGCTTTCCTTCTGTTTATGGCATTGCTGTACATTGATCCAGGATTGAAATTTATTGTCAGTCTTCTAAGCTTTAGTTAAGAAATCTAAAAATTATCTTGACTTCTGGCCCATAAACACATTGAGAGTTGTGAGTTACTTATAGCTAAAAGAAAGATGAAGACTAAAAGTGCTGAGTAGAGCTGTATTTAAGAAATAACTTATTATAACCTAATTTGACAAATTATTTTTTTCACAAAAATACAAATTTAAATGTGAATAAACTTTAAACATGTAATTAAAAATAAAATTTGTGAAGGAAAATAAGTCTGTATCTTGAAGTGGCACATGGTTACATCCACAGTGCTAAGATGGTGGTGGTGAGATCAGGTGGGGAATAAGGAGGTTGGGGCTATGTTGAGAAAGATCATTAGAAGACAGAAGTAGTTTTACCCAATAAATAAAGGGCTCAACAAATATTTATGCAAAGGATAGGTGAACATTGAGAGACAGACTCTAAAAGGCATTTTAATAAATAATGTAATTTTGACAGTAGAGTTACAGTGAGTTGGCACTGGGGGCACACATCTGCTGTGGTAGTGGGGCATTCGTCCACAGGTTCACACCTTTCATTTTTCCTTCTGGATATTTTTCTATCTTAATAACAGCATTTATACATTTTATACCTTTGCCAAGCCCATGGAATAGTGATTTGCATTTTACCAGGTACAGAACTAATTTCATATAATTTCATATTTTATGTTCTGTCATGTTTTTAAAATAGACATTTTTTTGTACACATTATGATTTTAAGTTTTTCTAGTGCAAAGTTTGGTGGAAGGGATAATGTCGTGACCTCCCGGTAACCTCTGACGTAAGCCCCATGTGTAATTAGGACCTTTGTCCACACACTGTAATGGTAGCTCATTCCTAAGTTTTCTTTCAGCACTGAGTTTTATACTTTATATTTTCCTCTCTTTCTCAGAGAGCATGTCCCTAATACATTGAACACTATGAATATTTTTGTACAAATTTTAAAGAAAATACTAGAAGTAGTATATGGTTAACAAAGAAAGAATTGGATTAAGGACTATATTTTATCACATATCAAGTGTAAATAGAATGCCTATGTTTTCCATCCTGTTACTTTAGTTTGTATCATTGCATTTCTTACACCTGTCATTATTTAATTCTCAAAATTGATTTGCCATGCATACATAGAGTTTTAAATTTTAGATGAAGGATTTATAAGGGATAGATTTTTGGGTTTTCCAATTTAATTATGCTTTTAAGTTTATATAGGTATTAGAAGTCATTTGATATAATACTGATAAAGGAGATAGAAATTATTTAGGCAGATAGTGAGGGTAAAAGAGTCCTTGGTGGAATTTCCCTTTTAACAAAAAGCAGCCCCCAAATCATTTCATTTTTAACAAAGAGCAGCCTGAAAAATTGAGCTGCAGACATAGATAAGCAAGCTGGAAGCTTGCAAGTGTGAGTGCTGGCAGCTGTGCCAGGAGAAAGGGGCTACATGAGGGCCAGGTACGTTCAACATGGAGGCTCCATATTCCCTTTTCTTTGTCATCATGTGCACAGTAAAGGAACAGGCAACATGGCACTGGCCACGTAAATTATCCATCTGCATAATAAAAGATGAGGGTGTGGGTGGCCAGATTTTCATATGCTATGCAAATGGCACATGTAGTCCTAAGCAGTTTTTGCAGCTTATGTAAAGGGCACACCTGGACCGAACAATTTTTTGTGCCCTATGTAAATCAGACACCGCCTTCTCAAGCTCATCTATAAAACCCCTTGCATTTTGCCATGGACTGGAAAACCCTCTTGGGACCCTTCTTTCTGTAGGAGAGAACTTTTCTCTTTATTTTGCCTATTAAACTTCTGTTCCTAACCTCACTTCCTGTGTGTCTGTGTCCTTGATGTCCTCAGCATGAGACAACGATCCTTGAGTATTACCCCAGACAATGATGCTTCTTGAATACCGATATGGTTTGGCTATGTATCCACCTAAATCTCATCTTGAATTGTGGTTCCCAGAATCCCCAGGTATCATGGGAGGAACCTCGTGGGTGGTAATTCAATCATGGGGGTGATTACCTCCATGCTGTTCTCATGATGGTGAGTGAGTTCTTATGAGATCTGATGGTTTTATAAGGAGCTTTTCACCCTTTTGCTCAACACTTCTCTTTCCTGCTGCCATGTAATAAAGGATGTGTTTGCTTTTCCTTCTGCCATAATTGTAAGTTTTCTGAGGCCTTCCAGTTCTGTGGAACTGTAAGTCAATTAAATCTCTTTTCTTTATAAATTACCCAGTCTCTGGTATCTCTTCATAGCAGAGTGAGAATGGACTAGTATAGTAAATTGGTACAGCACAGAGTGTGGTGCTGCCATAAAGATACCCAAAAATGTGGAAGTGGATAACAAGCAGATGTTAAAACAGTTTAGAGGGATAAGACGAAGACAGGAAATATGGAAAAGTTTGGAATTTCAAACTTGGAAAACATGGGAAAGTTTGGAACTTCAACTTTTTTGAATGGCTTTGACCAAAATGCTGATAGTGATATGGACAATGAAGTCTAGACTGAGGTGGTCCCAGATGGAGATGAGGAACTTTGGAAATGGAGAACAGGTCACTCTTGCTATGTAAAGAGAGTGATGGCATTTTGCCTCTGCCCTAGATATCTGTGGAGGTTTGAACCTGAGAGAGATTATTTAGGGCATTTCTCAGGACAAATTTCTAAGTGACAAAGCATTCAAGAGGATGCATAGAATAGAAGTTCAGGAAATTTGCAGCCTGACAATGTGAAAGAAAAGAAAAACTCGTTTTCTGGGGAGAAATTGAAGCCTGCTGCAGAAATTTGCAGAAGTAACAAGGAGCAGAGTGTTAATTACCAAGACAATGGGGAAAATGTCTCCAGGGAGTGTCAGAGAGCTTCATGGCAGCCCCTCTGATCACAGGCCTGGAGGCCTAGGAGGGAAAAATGATTCCATGTACTGGCCCGGGGCCTCCTGCTCTATGCCACCTTAGGACATGAAGACCTCTGTCTCAGTTGCTTCACCTCCAACTGTGGCTAAAAGTGGCTAATGTACAGTTCTAGCCATTGCTTCAGAGGACGCAGGCCCCGAGCCTTGGCAACTTGTATGTGGTGTTGAGCCTGTGGGTGCACAGAAGTCAATAATTGAGGTTTTAGGAACTTCCACCTAGATTTCAGAGGATGTATGGAAACACCTGAATTTCCAGGCAGATGTTTGCTGCAAGGGCAGAGCCCTCATGGAGAACCTCTGCTAAGGCAGTGTAGAAGGGAAATGTGGGGTCAGAGTCCTGACACAGAGCCTACACTGGGGCACTGCCATCGTCCTCCAAACCTCAGAATGGTAGATCCACTGACAGCTTGCACTGTGCATCAGGAAAAGCCACAGACACTCAATACCAGCCCATGAAAGCAGCTGGGAGGGAGTCTGTACCCTGCAAAGCCACAGGAACAGACCTGCCCAAGGTCATGGGAGCCTCCTCTTTCATCAGAATGCCCTGTATATGGTTCATGGAGTCAAATGAGATCATTTTGGAACTTTAGGGTTTAATGACTGCCCTATTAGATTTTGGACGTGCATGGTTGCATGGGGCCTGTAGCCCCTTTGTTTTGACCAATTTCTCCCATTTGGAACAAGTATATTTACCCAATGCCTGTACCCACATTGTATGTAGGAATTTATTAACTTGCTTTTGATTTTACAGGCTCATAGACAAAAGGGACTTATCTTGTCTCAGATGAGACTTTGCTCTTGACTTTTAGGTTAATGCTGGAATAAGCAAAGAGTTTAGAGGATTGTTGAAGGGCATGATTTTGTTTTGAGATGCGAAGACATGAGATTTGGGAGGGGTCAAGGGTGAAATGATACGGTTTGACCATGTCACCATCCCAATCTCATCTTGAACTGTAGTTCCCATAATCCCCATGTATCATGGAAAGGACCTGGTGGGAGGTAATTTAATGAGGGTGTCGGTTACCCTCATGCTGTTCTTGTAATAGTGAGTGAGTTCTCATTAGATCTGATGACTTTATAAGGGGCTTTTCCCCCTTTTGCTGGGCACTTCTCCTTGCTGTTACCATGTGAAGAAGGATGTGTTTGCTTTCCCTTCTGCCATGGTTGTAAATTTCCTGAGGCCTCCCCAGCTCTGCAGAGCTCTGAGTCAATTAAACATCATTCCTTTATAAATTACCTAGTCTCAGGTATTTCTTCATAGTGGCATGAGAATAGACTAAACAGATACTGACTATGAAAATCGAATTTTGGAACAAAATTAAACATCAAAATGGCAAATCCTTAAACTTAATCTATAGTTCTACATTAACAAGCAAAAACAAAATTTTTTTCAATAACTAATTTTGTCTGACTTTATTGGACTTACACTCCCATCGAAATTCAGAGTAGCCTTGAATCTAGATTGAAGATATGAAATATCATTTTCCACGGAAAGAAATGAGGACTTCTTAGAGAATGGCTGATTCTAGGTTTGCGGGCAGCATAATAAGCTTTGGAAACTATTTTGTGAAAGCACAGAAGCCACCAAAGACCACTAATGTATCCTCCCTTGGGGTTTTTCCGTTGTTAAACTTAGGTTCTCTGCTTGGTCTTTATCTCTGTTTGCCTCTGGCTGCAGGAGTGAGCACCTATTTAAATACTGTTGAGGAAGTTTACTGACCTACACATTATGCTGCAAATTGTGATTATAATCTGAGCCTGTGGCTAACTCTTTTTAAGTAATCCACAGCTCTTAGCAACATCCATTCAAACTCTCAGTCCTTGTAATTCCATTTCCCTCATATACATTTTTAAGACAAGAGAGACTCCAACAGCAGGTGTATGAATATTTCCTGCTAAACACCTTCTGTGTGGATCAGCTTCCAGATGACCACAGAGGAAACCCGAACAATTATAGGGCTGCTTGCTAGGTGCTGTCCATGCTCCAGCTACCTCTAGGCAGATACTGTCTCACCTCCAGGTCAGCCCAGGGTCCGAGTCTAAAATCGCAGCCTGGGAGTCTTGTCTTAGGACTTTCACTGTCACCAGCTGCCTTAAAGCGCAGGTCCTAATCATGCACACACACACAGTGCATGTGCCTTATTGAGAGGATGCTCTTCAGGAAAAAGTTGAGGTTGTAAATCCAGACAGGGCAGGAGCAAGAGCTGAGTAAGCCAGCTCAACCACAGCCGTACCTTGGTTGGACTCACAGTGCTCTGGGACCTGGGCCACACCAGACACTTGCCTTCAGCCCACCCGTGGGTCAAACGGGCCAGCATTTCATGCCCCCATGCTAGGCAGTCAGTGGCTTTAGGGCAATAGGTGTGAAGTGGTGGGGGTTCTTCTCCAGGTGAGGCAGCTTCTACAGGCTCTGGGTAGTTCTCCAGCAAAGGGGGCAGCCAGGAGCCTTTGTCAACCATTATTCATGGTGGCTGGGGTGATCATTGCACTTGGAGGTCGCTTCAGCATTTTCCACAATCAGTTAGCAGAAAATACAGAGCGCAGTGAAATATGTCACATCCAAAATGTAGGAGTATTCATGTGCCAGGGCTGCCGTAACAAATACCACAGAGGGGATAGCTTAAAATACAGAAATTTGTTGTCTTACATTCTGGAGGTTGGAAGTCTAAGATCAAGGTGCTGCCAGGGTTGGTTTCTCCTGAGATTTCTCTCCTGGGATTGCAGATGGCTGCCTTCTCTGTGTGTCCTTACATGGCCTTTTATCTGGACATCCCTGGGGTGTCTCCCTCTTTTTATAAGGACATCAGTTATATTAGTTCAAGGCCTCATCCTTATCATCTGTTTATTTAGACTTAATTACCCATTAGGGCCTTATATCCAATTGCAGCCACATTCTAATGTACTGGGGTTAGGGCATCCATATATGAATTTTGTGGGTACACAGTTCAGTTCATAACAGTGGGAAAGTCAACAGGGAAATCAACCCAATGGCATAACACATTTCAAACAGGTAAGATGTCATGATATCTGAATTTGCTTTAAAATAGTCTGGATTTGCTTCCTTTCCAAAACCACAGTAGACAGAGTATTGCTGAAATAATTAAGGTAAAAGTCTTAGACATTTAAAAAATTGGGATATAGGTCCAGTTTACCATTTCCTCTAGTTTTTTTTGTTCATAAAAATGTTAATTAAAAATAAATTAGAAATTAGAAAAATAAAGATTCAAATTGTTACATGAAAAGAACCTATTCTTTGCATTTTAAAGGAAGGATAGTAAGGGTTTCTGTTACGAGCTAAATACAATCTCCATTCCTCTGTCCTATCAAGAATTCCTTTTGAGTAGCAGTGATAAATTCTTGGGTTTTCTTTCTTTTTGCAGCATTGGACCCTTAACATGCCTGGCCATAGCCTTTCAGTCCCAACTTAAAGCATCATTCAGAATCGGTTTTCCACGCATAAATTCACCATATGCTCATTATACTCCTTGATCTTACTACATTCTACCATGTGTTAGGGTTGTTAATGTATTTGCTTTATCTTTCCTGCTTAAATGTGAGTTCCTAAAAGGCAGGAAGCAAGATTCACTTATCTTTTATGTCTAATACATTTTTCACAGGGTCTTGCACAAAATAAATGCTTAATACATATGTGAATTAGCTACTGATTAGAATGACTGACTCATAGTACATATATAATATATATATTTGGTTATTGATAAATATTATGCATTTCAAAAACTGATTGAATGTGTTAGTTTCCATTAAATAAACTAGGATAATTTCCCCAGGATGTTTTTCCTGAATAATGTTGACTTGTGAATTTCCTGTATCATATTTGTTAACATAGACATGAGCTAGAACAGTTTCAGATAATAGCTATCATATACAATTTGATAAACATAGGACAAAAGATAGCCCAGTTACTACTGAAATTTCTTCTGAATATGCGATAGAATTATGTTGTTAGAGAGTTGAGATATATGAATATATATATGAGATATATGAATATATATCAATATACCAATATGAATATATATATTCATATATGAGATATATGAATATATATCATATACCAATATATGAAGTGCTCGGCAACAATGAAATATACGCATTAAATAATATCTATATTAAGGAATCACGCTTTTAAAAAGGACTTTCTCCAGTTGATTTCATATGAGGTATATCCAAACCTTTAAATTTCCTGTATACTAAGTGCCAGTGAGATGCTTGAAAGGTGTCTCTGCTTCTGTGTCTGTCTTTGTCTCTGCTTCTCTTTGTCTTTCTTTGCCTTTCTCTGTCTGTCTGTCTGTCTCTCTCTCTCTTTAAGCCTAGGTGTAGGAAGATAAGCTTGGAAGCTAAGGAGCAGATGGGCATGATAATTGCTGAGGCACTGGCATATTGGCCTGGCTTTTCAATCAGACATGTTTTCTCCATCCCATCATCTACCAGATGATGGTGAGCAGCCTCTTGCCTGCTAGTGCCTGGCACATGTAGCTTTTTGGTAAGAAGGGCACAGTTGCTACCCACTGAGGTCACTTATGACTAATTTCATCCCTAAGGGAAGAATGCATGGTCTTGTTTCTCAAACACAAAAGAAAAAACAAACTCAGAGGCTAAAATGTCTTAAAGAGTTTAAGATTTCACTTTAGAGCTTGACATTATTCCCATGCGGAATTTGGCTTTGTTCTGCCTTCAGAATATCTCTGCTGGCAGCCTGGATATTGCTGGGCTTGTTGATAAAATTCAGATTGCAAAACTAAGTCCCAGCTGGAAAACAGGTGCTCTGGCTTTTGGATAGTCTCTATTGCGATGCACAAGTTTTCTTCTTTTCACAGTTTCTGTGTTCACTCTGTTCTGACCCTTGTTTGATTTCTTTAGTGGCAGCCTGGAAAATCTGACATGGCTGAAAAGTGTCATGCTCAGAAAGATTAATTCATAAAATATATTATTTTTATTGGCAAGACTTTTAAATTTTAAAAATCTTTAGTAAATAAAGAGTCCTAGGGAATCTTTGTGAAGTTCCAGCTGAAGGATCTGGATTTTAAATTGATGTTAACTTACTGTTACTTCAACTATTTTTGTGTCTTTTTACTAAACAGACAGGTAGAAACCTAACAATAACACCAGCTTTGGAAAAGGGCTTGCAAATATCTCATGACACAAAGTGAACCCCCAATTACCTTTGACTTGCATTTGCTTTCTTATCTCTGTTTTCTATTTGGATTCAATTGTGCTAAAGCAGGAGCAACAAAAAACAGAAACAAAACAAAAGAAGCCTCATTATTTCCCAGCCTACACACATGAGCCTCGCAGGCCCCATACTACAGTTCTGGTATGAAATCTGTGGCACTTTTTTCACTTTTTATCTTCAGAAGGTCAGGCAGATGGAGAAGTCATTTCATGTGGGAGGAACATTCTTTTTCAAAGCACAAATAGCTGAAATAATAGCTAAAGAAATTCAGCAAAGAGGTAAACTATTTCCAGGTGCAATAACTTTTCCTTTTTCTTCTTTGACTTTACCAAGTATGAAAATTCACAGAAGTAAAGACATGGCAGAGATTTAAAAAAAAAAAAGCCAAAACTATAAAGTTTCTGTTTAAGGTGGTACATGAACAGCTTCAGCTCAGTGCACTATAGAAATTATGATTCCAGTGTCTCCATGAGAACATGCTGAAAGAAATATAGTACATTTCTTCTACTTCTTTGGTTCCAATGGTAGAACAAAGTGTGAAGAATATTCAAAAAAAATTTTTTATGTTTTTCTAATTAGAAGAAGAGAAATTCCTTTTCTTATTTTACTCTAAAATAGAAATAGCACGCACACACATGCACACACACACACACACACACACACACTCTTAAGTGCTGGTTGTGAGAGCTCTCGAATGGCACGAATGGATTGTATCAGGTGGCACAATGGAGGAACAATTCTGCCAGGGAGTGATTTGTACATTTTCTTGCTATTCCAGGAAGTTGAAACTGTACCAAAAGGATGCAATTAGTTTCTATAAGAGAAACAGGTAATTCTTCTGTGTGGTCACTGAGGTATGACAAAACTTTCGATACTGTATTAGTAGTGGGCTATTTAGCGGAAATAGCTTTTCATTTTTTTAACTGTTGTCTCGATAGACCAGAAATACCTCAATTTATAAAAAAGGATTCAATTTTGTAAGCAAGAGGGAGGTTGTATTGCAAGAAGGAATGAGAAAGACTGGGAAGGTGCAAATGTGTGTGGAAAATACAATTTTTCCAGGTTTCATTGGAATGTATTTCAAAATGCCACAAATGAAATTTAAGGCAATGTTTTCCAGAGAAATCATAATTCAGAAAACACTCAAGTCTTTGGATTTTTTATGAGGGCTACTCTGAGCTATTAAAGTTAGAAAAAATATCATTTTGATCTAACTCACTGCTAATGTCTCATGCTCTGGTCATTTATTGCAGCTTATACCAGGATAGAGTGTGTTTGAACTTATGGTTTAGCCTTTTTCCTATCGCACTTTTATTTTGCTGTTTTTATTTCTTCACTGTGACATAGATAAGAATAAGAGTAGCCATATTGTCTACAATTAAAATGCAAGCATCTGTTTTTATGGAAATACTTTCATCTCTGAGAAATTTTTCCCTTGACAGTGCAGGCACATTATATATGTTGATAATAAATAGCAATTTATGCCTGGTATTAGAGAGAAGAAGTCACAGAAAGGTCTGTGATCCCCGTGGACCAAAGGAGATAAAGCAGGAAACTGCAATTAGCAACTAATGCGAGCCCCGGAGAGGCATGAAGAATGAAGAGAGGAAGACACATTTTCCTTTTGGAAGGATTTTAAGAGAACTAAAGTAAAGAAGGACATTAAAGTAGTGAGATAATGCTTTCTTTTATATGTCTACCAGGATAACGGTGTCCATTGTTATCTGTGTTAAAAACATTCATTAAGCATCTAATGACACGCTGAAGGATAATAATACTAATTCAGTATTTTAGCCCAGGAATCATGTATAAAAGTTGTCAGCACCATAAAATGCATCCTGCAAAGGTAAAATGGGTTCGATCACCATTTGACAGAATAAGCCATTCCGTTCTTTTAAAGCAGTGCCTGCTACTATTTTAGGAGATGCAGAGTCAAATTCTCTGTGGAAAAAAAAAATAAAAGAATGAATTATTGTGGAATGTTGTAATATTCTCACCATCACTGAAATCATAATACCAGGTTTACTTTTTATTTCAAAGGAATACATTTAATTTTGAGGATCATGGAAACATTCAACCATGCTCTTGAAAAAACTGGCAGAAGCACTATCATAAAACCAGGCTTAGGAGATAGCTGGCCTGTGGAAGGAGTCACACAGCATGTCAATTTATAAATACATAAGATTAGGAATTTACAGTAATGATGTTACAATTTGTATTGCCTGTAACCAAGCAAAAAGTAATCATAAGCATGCATCTGCATGAATGGTCACGTGGGAGCAAACCCAGGTATCCACTACCCAGGGCCTGAAACTGCACACTCTGCTCACCTTGGAGGCCCCTTTCTGTCCTATCATAGTTACAGCCCCCCTCCCTGACCTGCGATGGGCAGGTACCACCTGTTTCGAAGATGACACCAAAGGAACCATTTGAAGACGACACCAAAGGTATCCTTTGCATCTTGTTTTGTCACTGAATATTTGCAGGTTTTATCCAGGTTGTTGCATGTAGTGATTTCTTTTCATTTTTATTACTTTACAATACTCATTGTATTCCATACTTTATTACTACGTACCATGGTTTTTTTTTTATCATGAGAAAATATCAGCTAAACCCAAGTTGAGGAACATTCTACATGTCTTGCTCAAGACGCTTGGCCCTCATGTGTGTGCATTTACACTGGACATATTCATTAGAGTGGAATTGCTGTTTATAAAGCTTGCATACATTTAATTTTAGTGGATATTACCTGTTTTATAAATTGTGTTCCAATTTGCCGCTACTGGAGGACGACCGTCGCTCCACATCCCTGACACGTATCTTGTGAATCTTTTAAATTTTAGCCTTTCTGGTGGGTATGCAGTGAGTGATGTTTCATGGTGATTTTAATTAGAAGCACGCTGATGACTACTGATATAAAGCACTACTTCATTGGCTATCCTTTTTGTGACATACTTATTTAAGCTATTTGTCCATTAATTCCATTTTCATTTTCTTTGCTAAGTTTCTAATGATTATGGGAGGTCTTTGCTGATTCAGGACTGAGAACTTGTTAGCTATGTGTGTTGCAATAACTCCCACTTGTTGGTTTATGTTGTTTCTTGATGATGTCTTCTGATGAGTATAAGTTCTTACTTGCCAATTTTTTCCTTTATGGAGAACACTTTTGTGTTCCATCAAGAAATATCTGCCTACCCCAAGGACATAAAGATATTCTCTTCTGTTATTATCTAGAACTGTACTGTGTAATATAGCAGCCAGTAGCCGCATGTGGATATTTAAACATAAATTAAGTAAAATAAAAAGAAAGTAAAACATGTAGTGGTTGAGTTACACTAACCACATTTCACATGCTCAAAAGCAATATGTGGCTATGGCCACCATCTCGGAGGGTGTAGATGTGAAACATTTCCATCACCACACGAGTTCTATTGGGCAACACTGCTCAAGGGACTCTGTCAGACGGGGTTTCCTCTTACATTTAGATCGGCAACCACAAGATACAGATTGCTTTATGGTGATGCAGGAGTCATTTTGCTTTCTCCAAGTGGATATCTAGTTGACCAGGCACAATTTTTTGGAAACACTGCTCCTTCTCTACGGCTCTGTGGTACAAACTTTGTTGTAATAAAAGTGTGCACTTATAAGAGGCTCTATTTCTTGTCTCTTATCCTGTTCTGTTCTATTTTTATCCATCCTTGTATCAATAACACATTCTCTTTATTACTATGACCTTGTAAACTTCGCCAAACCCAGTAGCTTATCTTAATGTTTTTGTCTATCTACATTCTGGAAACAACTTGTGAATTTCCACCAAAATATTAATTTTCTGGAAAGTTTATTAGGGCTTCATGCTATCTACCTAACAGTATAGGAGAAAACTAACATCATTGCATATTTTACATTTGCATTTTATTAATGTTATATATTTTCCTGTATAGAATATTGACATATGATTAACATGACAGTGTCTAGCACATTTTTAATAGAAATACACATTATTTAAAAATGCTATTTTGGTACTTTTGTACAGTTTTTAAAACATTTGAATCAATAATAAAATTATAGAAAAGTTTGAAGAACAGGTATTTTATTCTCAGAACCTTATCAACTAGTCTGCGTACCTGATGTCCCATTATCCCTAAATAGTTCAGTGTTCATTTCCTGTGAAGAATGATGTTCTTCTGCATTAACACAAAATCTCCTACAGCTATCAAAATCAGAAAATTAACATTGGCATAGTAATAATATTTAGTCGTCAGATCCTGTTTATGTGTCTAGTTGTCCCAATAACATCCTATAGCAAAGTAAACTAGTTCAGATTTACATGTTGCATTCAGTTGTCAGAAAGAGATCCTTAGTCACTGACTTTCATGAACATGGCACTTTTGTGGATCATGGGCCAGTGGTTTTGTAGAATATTTCTCATTGGGAACTGTCTGATATTTCTTCATAAATGGATTCAGGGTTTCCATTTTGTCAGAAATAAAACTGTATTGATGCCCTGTTGTTCTCTTGCATTCTATCAGGAAGCTTGCAATTTTGATTTGTTCTATTACTAATGATTACTGCCTTGATTACTTGATGAATGTGGTGTCTGCCAGGCTTATCTACTGTGAAGTTACTCTTTTTTCCCTTAGTAATTACTTAATGAGTGTTTTCTGTGGGAAGGTGTTTTCAAATGAGGTAAATATCTTGTCTGTGTATATGTACAGATGCATTCATTAGAGATTCATAGTTTTCTCTTTTACCTAATGGATTAGAATTACATTTACTTATTTAATTTATTTTGATGCTGAAATTGTCCTCAATTTGGCCAACAGGTATATTTTTAAAGTGGTTCTTTTGACATATTTATCCTTGAGTACTTTTTTTGCTTTCAAGAATACATACCACGATATCTCCGGCATGTTTTTTATTTCTCCTGCACCAACCTAAGAATTAGTCCTTTATCCAAGGCTCCATCATTCCTTTTTGTAAATAATAGTATTAAAAATGTAACATATGTGCACCACTGGGAATATGGCTACTCCTAGGTCTGCAATGGACAAAGTTAGGCAATATATAGAAGTGTATATATGCACGTGTGTATATATGTGTGTGCACACATCTCCATCGTTATAGATTGAAATATGTTAGCATGCATTGATGTTTCTAATTCTAATCCAACATTGCAGTGTTATTGCAGCTTTCTTCTCTTTTTCCGTATTTGTTAATTCATTCTGTGACATTACAAAGCCTGCTGTTACTCTTTTGAATTTATTCACTTATTTGGTTCATCCCCAGCTGTAACTAATATCCCATCATGCCCAGCACAGTTAACTGTTTGGATGGACGCCTTCCTCATCCTATTTAGGGTCCCTGCAGGCTCAGACCCCATGGGTCAGCCCATCTGTTTGCCTGGATTCTCTGCTCAACCTGTTTACTACCCCAGGGCTCTGACGCCCCACTCTGTGTCACCCCAATGCTTGGACACCCTCTGCACACTGCTTGTACTCTGAGCCGCTCATCAGATCTCCTCCTCTGCATAGGCCTGAGGCCACATGGTTGATTCTTTCCATGGGGTCTATTACTTCCTCCTGCTGCTCTGGTTTCCAGGTTCCACACCAAGCCACCCCTTCCCCAAGCAGGCAGCAACGTTGCTCTGTCCTGCATGACAGCTTCAGTACTGAATTGTTTAGGAAGGAAAAGAAAAGAAAAGGGAATAGGTACCTTTTCACATTTTGTTATCATTTGTTGCTGGTATGAAAAATGTTTTTAAATCTGGCATTTTTACTTTTATATTTGTAGCCAGGTTCCTAGGTAGAGTAGTCTTACTAAACATACTTATTCATTCTAGTACATTATTTAAGGTTTATTTGAATTTTGCAGTACATAGTTATACTGCTTGTAAATAATTTTAGATTTAATTTCACAGGATTAATATGAATCTACAGGTTCAATCTCTAAGAACAAACTCTAAGTAGAACAAAATCAAAGAGATGTAGATCTAGTTACACCTCACAGTCAAATTTTTTTTTAAAGACAGAAAGAAAAAGAGTGAAGGGGAGTTTTTTTAAGAGAAAGAAAGAAGTAGAATAAAAGAGAAAAAAGAAAGAGAAAGGGGGAGAGAGAATGAGAATCTTGCTCTATTGCTCAGGATTTCATTTGAATCTGTGAAATGCTTATGCAATCACTAAAGAGTGATTTATTTCTTATTATGTGATCACTTTTAGAATAGGTATGATGTAACATTGAAAAAATATATATGTTTTGTGGATATGGGGTGGTAAGTTCTGTAAATATTTATTAAATTTGCTTGTTCCAGGCCTGAGTTCAAATCCTGCTTTTTTTTTTTTTTTTTTTTTTGGTTCTCCGTTAGGTTGATAGATATTCCTCCATCCCTTTATGTTAAGTCTTTATGTGTCCTTGCCTATAAGAAAGGTCTGAATACAGCATACCAATGGGTTTTAACTTTTTATTCAGTTTGTCTAACTGTATGTTTTGCTTGGGGCATTTAATCCCTTTAAGTTTAGGCTTAATATTGATATATGTGAGTTTAATACTGTTTTTTAAGGCTAACTAGCTGTTTGCCTGTTAGTTGATGTAAATTCTTCACTGTAATATTCTTTACTCTTTGGTAAGTTTATAGGATAACTGATGCCGATTGTTCCTCTCTGTGTATAGTACTTCTTTCAGAAGTTGTTGTAAAACAGGCCTGGTGGTGATGAAATCTCTGAGTTCTTGCTTATTCACAAAAAATTTTACTTTTCCTTTGCTTGTAAAACTTAGTTTGGCTGGATGTGTAATTCTGGGTTGAAAGTTTTTTTCTTTAAGGTTGTTAAATATTAACCCCCACTCTCTTCTGGCTTGTAGAGTTTCTACTGAGAGATCTGCTGTGAGTCTGATAGGCTTCCCTTTATGGGTGACCTGGCCTTTCTCTCTGGCTGCCCTTAGTATTTTCTCCTTTATTTCAATCCAAGTAAATCTGACAATTATGTGTCTTGGGGTTGGTCTTCTTGAAGAATATCTTTGTGGGGTTCTCTGTATTGCCTGGAGTTGAGTATTGTCATGCCTTGCTAGTTTAGGAAAATTTTCCTGGATAATATCCTGAAAAATATTTTCCAGCTTGGATTCATTCTCTTCATCACTTTCAGGTATACCTATAAAGCGTAAATTAGGTCTTTCCACATAGTCCCGTATTTCTTGGAGATTTTGCTCATTCCTTTTTACCCTTTTTTCTCTGATCTGATCTTCTTGTTTCATTTCATTAAGTTGGTCTTCGACCTCTAACATCCTTTCTTCTGCTTGATCAATTCGACAGTTAAAACTTGTGCGTACTTCATGGATTTCTCGTATTGTGTTTTTCAGCTCCATTAATTCATTTATGTTCTTCTCTAAATTGTCCATTTTCGTTAGCATTTCATCAAACTTTTTTTCAAAGTTGTTAGTTTCTTTGCATTGGGTTAGAACATATTCTTTTAGCTCACAGAAGTTTCTTATTATCCACCTTCTGAAGCCTAATTCTGTTAATTCTTCACACTCGTTTTCCATCAGGCCTTGTTCCATTACTGATGAGGAAATAGCGTCCTCTGTAGAAGGAGAGACATTCTGATTTTGAGTGTTCTCAATTTTTTTTTACGGTGGCTTCTTGGCATCTTTGTGGTTTTATCCACCTGTCATCTTTGTAATCACCAACTTTCAAATTAGGTCTCTGAGTCGACGTCCAGCTTGTTAATTCTGAACTCCAGAATCTATGTAATTTTCACTGCAGCAACCCACAGTGCTGGCTAAAACAGCAGTGTTGAAATTTGTGGTGCTTTTCTGCCCGGGGGTCTCTGGTCTGGCTTCCCTCTTCAGTCTCTTTTTCAATCAACTGAATGGACTGCTCTGCCTTCACAGAGCTCCAAACATCATCCAAAAGGAGACCCAGTCCCGTTTACTCCGCACCAAGAGCCGTCGGGCCGAGGCGCTGGCAAAATAGCCGCACCAGCCGAAAGGGTCGCGCTGGTGACCCATGGGGCTCCTCTGCTGGGTAAGTCCTGGTCCATGGGTAGCAAAAATTTGTGTGTAAGTGTGGCACCCACTCACTCTCTGCGCTTTCACTGGGAGCTGCAATCCTGAGCTGCTAGTGATCGGCCATCTTGGATCTCTCTCCCACAGTCAAATTTTAAAAACTCGATGTAAAAGATATTTTCATTCATACAATTTCATTTTTGTTCCTTCCATTATTCCATTGTTTAAGACTTGTATATAATATTGTTGGTAGATAACTTTAAACATATTCCACCTCAGAGGGAAATCTCTCAACATTTGGATATTGAATGTGTTTTGCTGACATATTTTTAGTAGACTAATTTGTCACTTTCTATTCTGAGTTTGCTGAAATATTTTTATCATAGATATATTATGAAAATGTTTTCTGAACATATTAATTTAATTTTATGAATTTATGAATTTTATGAACATATTAATTTAATTTTATGAATTTCCCCACTTATTTTATTGATTTGATGAATTATATAGACTCTCAATATTAAAATGACCTTGCTTTTGGAATCATTTCAATGTATCTCCATGTTATACTCTTTTTATTTTCTGCTTGATTCGATTTGCTAATTTGTTGTTTAGAATTTTGCATCTGTGTTCATGAGTGAAATTGATCTTAGTTTCCTTTCTTGTAATGTTCTTAGCTTTTGTTGTCAAGGTTCTGATTTCTTTTGCTATTCTTCAGAAGACTTTGTATGACATTATCCTTATTTCTTCCTTAAAAATGTGAAGAATTCATTGCCAGTACTCTCTGGAACCAGAGTTTTTGTTTTGAGAAAGTTTTAATTGTGTGTTTACTTACTTTAATCATAATAGTACTTTTCAGGTTTTCTATTTTTATTTGAATATGTCCTAAAAAGTTTTGCTTTTTTAGACATTTTCTAATTTTGCCTAAATTTTTAATCTTATTGGTCACTACCAAAATAATAGCAAACTGCTGGCAACATCTCAGCTGTATAAGCCTGTGATTTCAGTTAAGGGAAAGAAAACCCTGGGAGGACTTTTTAAAGGAAACTTAGACAATAACAAGGAACTGTGAAGCACTCTGAAATATTCCTTGTAATTTAAGAGGCTGCATGCACAGTCAGGGATGTGTGGGCATGAGTTGGGGCATGACCAGGAAAGACACTGAAAAGGAGCAGGTCCCAGTCATTCACCTCTGGCTCACTGAGGCTATGCTCAGCAGGATGTGAAAGCTAAGGCTGTCTTGTAAACTGCCTGAAGTTTTCAGGCATGCATTCCCATACACATCTACTGGCAAAGAGTAAAAAACATATAATATGACAACACAAAAGGAAGTCTTCCAACCAATCACTGGTTGACCACTAAATTACAGTGATCCAACTGTGACTCATAGGAAGCTAGTGTTAAAAATAAGAACAAGTATATATTTTTTAAAAGGGTAAGAAGAAAGGTGTAAGGACTAAATCAAATTTACAAGATAAAAACAAACCCCATCAGAAAGTGGGTGAAAGATATGAACAGATACTTTCCAAAAGAAGACATTTATGCAGCTAACAAACATATAAAAAATGCTCATCATCACTGGTCATTAAAGAAATGCAAATCAAAACCACATTGAGATACCATCTCATACAAGTTAGAATGGCAATCGTTAAAAAATCTGGAGACAACAGATGCCGGAGAGGATGTGGAGAAATAGGAATGCTTTTACACTGTTGGTGGGAGTGTAAATTAGTTGAACCACTGTGAAAGACAGTGTGGCAATTCCTTAAGTATCTAGAACTAGAATTACCATTTGACCCAGCAATCCCATTACTGGGTATATATCCAAAAGATTATAAATCATTCTATTGTAAAGATACATGCACACATATGTTCGTTGTGGCACTGTTTACACCACAAAGATATTCCTCAAGAAGAGCAACCTCAAGGCACATAATCGTCAGATTCACTGGGGTCAAAATGAAGGAAAAAATGCTAAGGGCAGCCAGAGAGAAAAATTGGGTTACCCACAAAGGGAAGCCCATCAGACTTACAGCAGATCTCTCAGCAAAAACCCTACAAGCCACAAGAGAGTGGAGGCCAAAATTCAACATCCTTAAAGAAAAGAACTTTCAACCTAAAATTTCATATCCAGCCAAACTAAGCTTCATAAGCAAAGGAGAAATAAAATCCTTTACAGATAAGCAATTGCTGAGAGATTCTGTCACTACCAGACCTGCCTTACAAGAGCTCCTGAAAGAAGCACTAAAGATGGAAAGGAACAACCAATACTAGCCACTGCAAAAATGTACCAAATAGTAAAGACCGTCTACATAATGAAGAAACTGCATCATCTAATGGGCAAAACAACCAGCTAGCATCAAAATGGCAGGATCAAATTCACACATAACAACATTAACCTTAAATGTAAATGGGCTAAATGCCCCAATCAAAAGACATAGACTGGCAAATTGGATAAAAAGTCAACACCTGGCCTGGCACAGTGGCTCAAGCCTGTAATCACAGCACTATGGGAGGCCAAGGTGGGTGGATCCTGAGGTCAAGAGATCGAGACCATCCTGGCCAACATCGTGAACCGTCTCTACTAAAAATACAAAAAATTAGCTGGGCATGGTGGTGCGTGCTTGTAGTCCCAGCTACTCAGGAGGCTGAGGCAGGAGAATTGCTTGAAACCAGAAAACGGGAGTTAGAATGAGTCAGGATCATGCCACTGAACTCCAGCCTGGCGATAGAGTGAGACTGCATCTCAAAAAATAAAAATAAAAAAAGTCAAGACCCTTAGGTGTGCTGTATTCAGGAAACCCATCTCACATGCAAGGACATGCATAGGTTCAAAATAAAGAGATGGGGGAAGATTTACTGAACAAATGGGAGAGAAAAAAAAAAAAAAAAAAAAAAAAAAAAGCAGGAGTTGCAATCCCAGTCTCTGATAAAATGGACTTTAAACAAAGACCAAAAGTGACAAAGAAGGGCGTTACATAATAGTAAAAGGATCAATGCAACAAGAAGAGCTAACTATCCTAAATATATCCACACCCAATACAGGAGCACCCAGATATATAAAGCAAGTTCTTAAAGATCTACAAAGAGAATTATATTCCCACACAATAATAGTAGGAGACTTTAATACTCCACTGTCAATATTAGACAGATCAACAAGACAGAAAAGATCAACAAAATAGACCGCTAGCCAGATGAATAAAAAGAAAAGAGAGAAGAATCAAATAGATGCAATAAAAAACAATAAAGGGGATATCACCACCGATTCTGCAGAAATACAAACTACCATCAGAGATTACTACAAACAACTCTATGCACACAAATCAATAAATCTGAAAGAAATGGATAAATTCCTGGACACTTGCACCCTCCCAAAACTAAACCAGAAAGAAGTTGAAACCCTGAATAGATCAATAAGAAGGGCTGAAGTTGAGGCAGCAATTAATAACCTACCAACCAAAAAAGGTCCAAAAAACAATGAGAACACATGGACAAAGGGAGCAGAGCATCACACACTGGGGTTTGTTGATGGGGGGATAGGGGAGGGACAGCAGTGGGTGGGTATGTTGGGGAAGGATAACATGGGGAGAAATGCCAGATATAGGTGATGGGGGGTGGAGGCAACAAATGACCTTGCCAAGTATGTACCTATGCAACAATCCTGTATGATCTGCACATGTACCCCAGAACCTAAAGTACAATAAATAAATTTTTAAAAAAACCTGAAAAAGTTTGTCACTAGCAAACCTGCTCTCCAAGAAATGCTGCAGGGAGTCTTGCAGGCTGAAATTAAAAGATACAAAATAGTAATTCAAATCTATGTAAACAAATAAAGAGCACTAGTAAAGGTTAATAGGCAGGTAAATACAGAAGACTACATAAGTGCATTATTTTTCATTTTAACTATTTTTTCTCCAGCAAGATTAATGGCATTTAGCTAGAATGTTGAAGAAAATAAAAGAGAATGCTGAAATTTCTAAAATAAGAAATGAAAGACCAGACAACACTACTGACCTTGAGGAAATAAAAAAGATTCTAAGAAAGTAGTACTAGGAACGAAGTATGCTAACAGATTAGATAGATTACATGAAAATAACAGATTCTCAGAAGTATTTAAACTACCAAAACTGACTGAAGAAGAAATTGATAATGAGAGGAGATCTATAATAAACAAGGAGATTGAACTGGTAAATAAAAATCTCACAACAGGATGAGCATGATGGCTCACACCTGTAATTCTAACACTTTGGCAGGCTGAGGTAGGTGGACTGTTGTGCCTAGCCTGGGCAACAGAGTGAGATCTTGTCTCAAAAAAAAATAAATAAATAATAAATAAATAAAAGAAAATAATCTTACAGTGAAGAAAAACCCAGCCCTAGATGGCTTCAGTGGTGAATTCCACAAACATTTAGAGCAAATTTAATATATATCTTTCAAAAGCTACCCCAAAAATAGAAAAAGAGGAACTACTTTGCAATTAATTCTATAAGGCTAGTATTACCCTAATGTCAAATATCAAACTCAGACAAAGAAGAAAACAGTAGACCGATATCTCTATATAATATAGATATTAATCATACATAATTAATGTATTTTAATACATATTAAAATATATTATATATAATAGCTTTTCTCAGTGTTTTGGAATCACTGTTACAGACAATAGTGAGAAACGGAGTATTATTTAACAAGAGAAACACATACTTGCATTTACATGTCATAAAGCTAATTTTGATCATAGCACAGTAGACAAAGTAGGGAGGGATTAGAAGACAGGGAAAAGAGTAGATGTATGACAAACCAGAACAGTCATGTGAAGTGGGAAAATGAAGGAAGATTGTTTAAAGAAGTAGTTTGGAAGGTGAGCTCAAAGGACCTGGATATAAGTAAAAAAAGAAAGATGTAATAAGAATTTAAAATTGCAGAAAATGCCAAGATTTGTGATAAGGAGAGTAGGGTAAAGCAAGAAACCTTCCGTGTGTTCTTGGAGATAAGTTATTGAAAATATTGGTGAACATTACATTTCAGCCCTTATATTACATGGTCTAAAACATGGATATGAGACATTGAAAAAAATCAGAATTCATTTGTTCTTTGCTCTTTTTCTATTCTGTTTTTTTTTTTTATTAATCTACTGTGATTGCTTTAGCTTACTGTGAGTTTTGAGATACTGCTGATTTTGTAACTGCACACTTCTCTGTAACTATAAGGTGACATTGGAAATGATACCCAGTTTGTTCCCAGGTAGCAAGCACTTCTGAAAGAAGAATACCATATACACTATGATGTGAATCCTTCCTTTAGAATGAAGTATTACAACTTCTATTTCTACACATCTCAGTGAACAAATTCCATTTTTCTAATCATGGTTTATATGATAAAAGAAAAGCAGCAGGTGCTAACAAACAAATTAAACCCTTTCCTGATTAGCTTAGTGGTAGAACAACGACAACGCTTTGATTGAAAAATCACCCAGCCTCTTTTCTGTAATTGTACCCAACTTGTTTTGGTTCTTATTTTGCCATTTCTCTGTCATATATGTCCTATGAAATTGTATACTCATGTTTCATTTTAATGAGAAGAAATATTTTCAGGATGTATACAGCTGTGCTCTTGAACTTGTGACATTTAAAGGGCAATAGAATGCTAATGTCACTAATAAAGCAAAAATGGTTTTATAACAGTCTGCATGAGGACTCTAGTTTCTCCTTATCTTTTAAACTGACTAAATTTGACAACTTAGTTTGTAATGATCAAAATAGAGAATCACTGTGGATTCAAGTAGAAATAACAGTAAAACAAAGACATTCCTTACCTTTCAATAAACAGGTTGTCATGTTCTCCTTTTTTTGTAAGAGAAAATCTGTCAGGAAAGAGGTAAAAAAGTGTGTTTCTCTAAATATGTGGTCTATAATGATTTTTGAATAACTCTGGAATGCAAGAGGTTGCAATACAAAAATAATCCTTCTCTAGTAATTGATTTCTGTACTTTCATTTGAACACACAAAATTGGTTTCAGGGCTGGTGTATTATGATGTGCCATTGAGCAAGAATATTGATAACTCCAGTACATGAACTCTGTAATCTATCAGTTGCCATTTCTGCTCTCAGAACTTATATTTGGCATGCTAAAACCAGGTCTTTGTAGCTACAGTGACTGTGTGTTCAGAGCTAAAAACCAGGACACTTGGTCTGTTAAATGTAACTGTAATTATATGGGAACACTGGGTAAGAATATTTGAAATGAGGATGCTATAGAAGTTCTAAGACATATAGTTGCTGTAGATGAAGTCTACTTTGGGGAAAAAATACTATTTTTTATTTATTCTTTCATGTATTATCTCAATAAACAGTTGGTGGCTGTATAATAGTCACCAAACACTAGAATTGGAAGTTAGGTATGGAACCATGACCAAGAGTCTGTCTCAGATCTTTAGGCACTCACAGCGAGTCTTTAAAGGAGCAATGAGAATGAGAAGACCCTATTGGCTTTGATGTTTTCTCCCCACTGGTCTTTCCATGTGAGGAAGGATTTGGTCATCACGAAGCATGGTTGTTATGATACGGATGAGAAGTAATAAATGAGCCTGGGAATCATCCAGACAGCAGGGCAGGGCAGGAAGACTCAGGGATGGCTGAAATGGCCATCCTCATCTGTGCCCCAGCATTTCTGTTTGCTGCTCCTGAGGCACTCTCTACTCCTTCTGTGCCCTGCTTTGAGCCTCAGGAGGCTGATCCGCATGGACCAGATTCATGACACCCTGCAAGGCGCTCTGGGCTTGGCTAGTGAGGTGCACCAAGAGGACCCTGGAGCCCGAGGTCCCAGTGCTCATTTCCAGCTCTGGCCCCTCCATGCAGGGTCATGGAGGGCTGGCTGCATCACGGTCTGTCTCCATCACTATCTCTTAGAGCCACAAGGCTCTCTCAAGGTCCTGATAATCACTTCCCCCGTCAGGTCCAGAGTGACAAAGGCTTCCACTGCTGAAAGTCACAGGGTGCCTCACCATCCCTTGCTGGCTTCCTATGCAGTTTTATAAATAGCCCATTTATCAAACATTTTTAGTAATCCCATCTGAGTAGATCTTCTGTCTGTAGCCAGGACTATGACTGCTACTTAATGTAAAAATGTGGCAACTACACTGGCAACAAACCAAGAGTGATCAGACCACCACAGGTGACACTGACAGACAAAGACCCGTGGTGCCTCCAGTGGCCAAAGGGGCTTGTGGTGGAGTTTGGATGCTTGCTATAGTTGGTCTTATTTATTTTATCATTAGAAAATGATGATATATAATCGATAATCCACTCAATTTTAAATGAAGGGAAAATTATATTAATAGGGTCCCTGCTACTAAAGAGAACCCTTGATTTTTAATCCCTGTGAAGCTTAGAGAAGACTATTGTCTTAGTCCATTTCTGTTGCTACAAGGGAATACCTGAGACTGGTGAATTATAAAGAAAAAAGTTTATTTGGCTCATGGTTCTGGAAGTTGTACAAGAAGCCTGGCACCAGTGTCTGCTTGGCTTCTGGAGAGGCCTCAGGAAGCTTCCACTTATGGTGGGAGATGAAGGCGAGCTGGCGTGTGCAGAGACCACAGGGTGAGAGCAGTGGCAAAGGTCAGGGGAGAGGTACCAGGCTCTTTTCAACATCCACCTCTCAGCAACTAATAGAGCAAGAATTAAGTCACCCCAAAGAGAGGGCATTCATCTACTCATGAGGGATCTGCCCTCGTGACCCAGACACGTCCCATTAGGCCTCACTTCCAACACTGGGGATCAAATGTCAACATGAGGTTGGGGGAACAGACATGCAAACTACAGAAACTGCATAAGATCCTCTACTAAGTTAATAAACAAAGACTTAAAAATCTCACCATGTGACTTTTACACATACAAAAAGCTCCCCTACTCAATATAAATTTGAAATTAAAAGGATGATGAAACTGATTCAATGGGTGTGAGTAGGACAATATTTCCATTGCCACTGCAATTAGCAGTAAGTCTTCCCACAAAAAAAGAGGTTTAAAATGCTTCTTCCATCACTATGAAGTAGAGAAGATTGACACTGGCAGAGAAAGCTGCTAGTTTGGCAGAAAACACTGGTTCAGAGCAAAGAACTACAGCCACATACAGTCATTTCTGTTGACTAGTGAAGTGGCAGCCAGCACTTTGCAGAGCACGATGAGGGGAGGCAATAGCATCTGAGTTAAATTACTTTTGACCAGGACTATTCTTTGATCGAGTAGAGAAAGTGAGGTTAATACCTTGGAGCAACAAGTAATCAAAACGCTGAAGTCTGGAGCAGACATACAGGGTAAGCGAAAAGTGGGTACAGAGAATATGCAAGGAAAGGAGGAAGAATCATCCTCATCTCTATTCTCCTGGAAAACTGACTGAGGATTAGTGAAGACAGTTACAAGAGATCCTTGCATAGCATATTATTTTCAGTACAAACCTGCTGTTCACATTTCTAATTTCATTTTCAATAAGTCATTTTCTGGTCTTTAGAAAGTATCAAGCATTTGTCTAGTTCTTGTTATCTGCAAGCTTACATGCATGTGACCTCACATGCACACGGTATGTCATTTTAGAAAGTTGCCTTATGTCTGCACATGCACTAGGAATCTAGAATTGCATTGCCCTGTGGAGGGGGCCCTGTATCCCCCTCCTTCCTGTCCCAGCTGCACGAACCAGGAGCAGGCAAGAACTCCATCTGGGGTAACAAATTTGCTCCTCTGGGAGTTTCAAATCATGATGCTGAGTCCCTCCTTCTGTGAATGTGGCTGGCATGGAACAGAATGTGGCAGGATGGCCTGTAGAGCATCGGCCTGAACGCCTGAGACACAAACATGCAGTTTCCTCTTCCTTCCTCCCAACGAGGGCATCCCAGTGACGCTCAGGTGACACACTCGCCCATGGCAGACCAGGGAGACCGGAGACGACTTGTGAACTAGAAGAGGCTTTTCATGCCACACACTAAGTAATACGCCAGTGAACTCCTGGCTGTTGGAGGGAGAAGAGAGTTTTGCATGACACATTTTGGAGATGGGAGGGAAACTAGGAGTCACTTCTCTTTCTCTAGCCCCTTAGATTTCCCAGGAGAAGGGAGGCAGGATGCTGTATCCAATTTATGTAACAAACGTAAGGGAATAGATATCATTTAGAATTCAGGCAAAAAACAAAAAACCGTAACAGGAAAAAATAATGGACACAATAAAGCAGAATCGCATTCTCCCTCATACAAATGCCCACAGGTGGACTGCCCAGAGCTGGTTTGGCAGACTTATAGCTCAAAACCCAGGTTCCCTCTATGTGGCTGTGATGGTTAACTTTATATTTCAATTTGGTGCAACATGGTATCCCTGTTATTTGGTCCACCATCCATCTGAATGTTGCCGTAAAAGTATGTTTTAGATGTAATTTACATTTATAATCAATTGACTTTAAGTTAAGCCATATTATTCTCCACAGTGTGAGCTGGCATCATCTATTTAGTTGAAAACCTTAAGAGCAAAGGCTGATGTTTGTTAAAGAAGAAGGAATGCTATCTCTAGACTACCAAAGAGAAATTCTACTTGAATTCTAGCCTTTGGATAAAGATTGTAACAATCCACTGTTACCTAAATCTTCAGCTTGCCAGCTCACTCCACAGATTTTAAACTTGATAGCATCCATGGTTGTGAGGCAATTTCTCAAAAATCAATCTCTGTGTGTGTGACACACATGTTCTGTCTGTGTGGAGAATCCTGACTGAAATAGCTGGGATCCACCATTGAAAGCAGCAGCTCTGAAGGTTTCTCCAGTGAGCAGGGCAGGAGGGAAGGACAAGGGTGAGAACATCCTGGTGTTTCCAGCACCGAGAAGGGCACAGATGTGGCCCTGACTTTTTCTGCATGCCCAAGGGTAGCATGTACAATAACCAAACATCTCTGAGTGCCCAAGCAGGGTTGTGACTGTGTAAGGTGAGGGACTAAGGCTGTGGGCAGCCACCCAGCTGTGAGTAAGAATGGAGGTGATTCTGGGACCTCTCAGAGACAGTTAATGACTTATCACCACCTGCAGGGTGCTCAGTACACATTGTCCAAGCAGGGAGGACAGATTACTTATAATTTCAATAATGAATGATGTTAGATGATAACCAGGGAAGAAGCAACTCTATCCACACTATCTGCACCCCTCAGCCACACCATGTTAATATGGTGAGAGCCATCCCTGAAATAAGCAAAAGTGGATGGATCACTGACAGAATGATGGTTTAAATAAAGATCAACTTGAAAATCCTGAAAAGACTATTTATCACAAGACATCGAGCTTTAAACCACAAATGGTTGTTGAGCATATCTAATATTTTCACCACTAAATAGAAATGGAGACTCAGATCAATAAGAAAAATGAGGAAAATTGTGTTATTTTCTATTTGAGGTGAAATTGACATAAACTTAACCTTTTTAAAGTGAGACATTTAGTGGCATTTACTACAGTCACAATGTTATGCAATCACTACATTTGTCTAGTTTGGAAACATTTTCCTCACCCCAAAAGAAAATTCCATACTCATTAAGCAGTCTTTCCCTGTTCTTCCTTCCTCTCACCTTTGCAACCACCAGTCTGCATTCTGTCTCTGAGGATTCACCGATTATTGATATGCTTCATTTATTATGAATATTTCTATGTAGGTAGACAATATGTGAGCTTTTTTGTCTGGCTTCTTTCACGTAACATAGTATTTTCTATGTTCATCCACATTGTAGCATGTATCAGGACTTCTTTTCTTTTAGACATTGAATACTATTTGGATGTATTTACATGCAACAGTTTGTTAATCCATTCATCTATTGATGGTCATTTGAGCTGTTTCCACCTTTTAGCTGTTGTGAATATTGTTGCTACAAATATACATCTGCATGTATTTGTTTAAGTATCTGTTTTCAATTTTGGTGAGGGAGTGGGTGTATTTACCTCAGAGTGAAATTGCCAGATCATAGGGTAATTCTATGTTTAACTTTTTAAGGAACTGCCAAACTGTTTTCCATGTTGCTAAATCATTTTACATTCTAGCAGTTATATATTAATGTTCCATTTTCTCCACATCCTCAACACTTGTTATTTTCTGTTTTCCACATTAAAATTAAAATTGATTCTGTTTATTATAGCTATCTTAGTGGGTATGGTACCTCATCGTAGTTTTGATTTGAATTTCCCTAATTACTAATGATACTGAGCATCTTTTTATGTGCTCATTGGACATTTATATCCTTTTCTTTGAAAAAATGTTTATATACATACTTCGTTTATTTTAAATTGGGATGTGTTTTTGTTGTTGTTTAGTTGCATGAGTTTTTTATATATTCTGGATTCTAGACCCTTATTAGAGAAATAATTCATGAATACTTTCCCCTATTCTGTAGTTTGTCTTTTATTTTCTTGAAAATATCCCTTGATGCACAAAATTTTTCAATTTTGATAAAGTCTAATTTCTCTATTTTTTCTCTTGTTACTTTGTTATTACATCAATTAATTTGTTGCCAAATACAGGAACATAAGGACTTACCCCTGTGTTTTCTTCTAAGAATTTTATGATTTGAGTTTTTATGTTTAGGTTATTTATCTGTTTGTAGTTGTTTTGCATGGTGTGAGGTAGGGGACACTTTTTATTCTTTTGCTTGTGGAAACCCAGTTGTCATGGCACCACTTGTTGAAAAGACTGTTCTCTTCCCCTTAGTTAGTTTTTTTTTTTTTAAGATGGAGTTTTGGTCTTGTCACACAGGCTAGAGTGCAATGGTAAGTTCTCAGCTCACTGCAACCTCTGCCTCCCAGGTTCAAGTGACACATATCTGCTATATATTATTAACATCTATTTTATATCTTTATAAATCAAATTATAATTATATATTAAATATACACACATTTTATTTTTCTGATTCATTAGAAAGTACGTAGCAGATGTAACGTGCCTTTATACTTCAGCATGTATCTTCCACAAAAAAATAAATTCCTTTAAATAACTGTAGTTCAGTTAAATAACTGTATTTCAGGTGGTACCTGCCACCATGCCTGACTAATTTTTGTATTTTTAGTAGAGATGGGATTTTGCTGTATTGGCCAGGCTGGTCTCAAACTCCTGACCTTAGGTTATCCACCTGCCTTGGCCTCCCAAAATGCTGGGATTACAAGTGTGAGCCACCATGCCCAGACTCTTTTCCCATTAAATTATCTTGGTCTCCTTGATGAAAATCAGCAGAAAAGTTGTATATTTTTAGTATATTCAAGTTTGGCTGAATTTTATTTCCCTTTTCTATGACAGTTAGGAGGCTGAATAAATAATATCCTCACTGTGTGGGTCATGATAAGAAAACCAGAGGAGATTGAAACAAAAACACAGAGGAAAGGGATGCAAGAGAGAGAGCACCTGTTACTCAGCAGTTGCTGCTTCTAGCCTCTCCCGGGCTGTAGCTCTGTTCCTGCACCACACTTTCTTGCCCCACCTTTAACCTTCTCATAAATTCCACTTAACTTACAACTGATAGAATTTCTTTTTTTAAAATAGAGTTAATGAGTGTAATCCTTAAGACAATCAATATTTTTATCACCCCCCCCCAAAAAAATGACAAGATAGAAAAAACTGTGCTTGACTTACCACCTTTAATCTATCTCTGGGGATATTTATATGTGACCATACATGTGTCACAAAGAACACGGGTAAATCCCATAACCCTCCACAAAGTACTGAGGCCAGAAGGGCTCTTGTAAGGATTCAGAGGCTGCTCTGAGCAAAATAAGCCCCAGGCCTGCTTTCAGGCAGGGTGTCCTAGGCTCTTCCTGCCTGTGGACATACCTCCATCAGAGCTGGTACTTGTCACATATGTTCCAGAAATCCTTGATGCACAGGAACTCATGCCCACCTGTCAGTGTTGTTCAGAATTTTAATATCCCAGCTTCATCTTTCTGTGTACATAAATTTTGTTTTTGATTGAGGACTGGTTATTAAACAATGAGGCAGATTTCATATGCCTTACATTAAAGGACATTTTTTTACTTGATTTATATAAAATAGTCCTTGATCCTTTTTCCTTGAGAAGAGTTTCTTCTTTCCTTTTGACTTTTCCAAAATGACCAAACTTCATCAAGTTTTTATAAAAATACTTTGTTTTTACATGACTTTTTGGTTTTAAATAATTTCAAACTAAATTTGAATAGCTTAGACTTTTTGAAAACCCTACAGAAAAGTTGTAAGATTAGATAAATACACCTGGATATCCTTTGTCAGTCTTACCAATTGTTTATATATTTCCCTATTTATTTTAGTGCTCTCTCTATATATACATATACACACACATATATATACACACACATATATATATACACACATACACACGTATGTGCTATATATGCTTTGTATCTATTTTATATAATTATAAATTAAATTATAACTATATATTAAATATACACACATTTTATTTTTCTGATTCATTAGAAAGTGTGTAGCAAACAAACCGGGACTTTATACTTCAGAATGTATCTCCCACAAAAAAGACATTCTTTTAAATAACATGTAGTTCAGTTATCAAAATCAGGATATGTAACGTTAATGCAGTGCTGCTATATAATTTCTGTATCAGGTTCAAATGCTGTCTCCATTGTCCTAATAATGTCTTTAAGTTTTATTCTCTGAGGAATTTTTTTCAGTTTGAACCAGGTTTTCTTGAATGTGTAAACTTTAAAATTTGCCTTCTCTTATTCTTTTTTCTGATAATTTTACAACCTCTCTTTAGCTTCTTCCATTGATCGTTTTCGTGACGTTCAACCCCTGCTTATGTGTTGATGAATGCAAAGTCAAGGCATTTCTCCTGACTTCCACAGCCATGTGTCTGTTCCAAACATGCCTCTCACTGTGTAGACATGAGAATTACTACATGTTTGGTGTATTAATGGGTGAATGATTGAATATGTGGATTCCTATACCATGAGCTCATCAGCTTCATAAATCTATTCCATTCAGAAACATGGATGATCCTTTTATGTCCTTCATTTCTACCCCAGATAAGTGATCACACCCTACTCTCCACAATCTGCCTCAGCTGTGCTTCTATTCATCTACTCACTTTTCTTTCCTTTGGTAAGGTTCCAGCCATCCTCCTGGCCTCCCTACCTTTAGTCTCTCTCATCTCTTTCTTGTCTCCTAGCGTATTCAAGTTTGGCTGAATTTTATTTCTTTTCTATTACAGCTAGCAGGTTGAGTAAGCAATATCTTTACAGTGGTTCATGATAAGAAAGCTAGAGGAGACTGAAACAAAAACCCAGAGGAAAGGCATGGAAGAGAGAGAGCACCTGTTACTCGCCAGTTGCTGCCTACATGTTCTTCATCATTTAAAAATCTGATCCTGTTTTTTCTTTGCTCAATATTTTTATAGAGAAGATTTCTCAGGTGAAAAATTTAAATCCATTATGATGGTGATCACACTTGGTGGTCATTTGCTGCTCCTTGCCAGTTGCATTTTTATCTAGATATTGTAAATGATTTTAGAGCTCAGATTATATCAACCTGTCCAGGTTGTTGTTAAGATAAACGAAAGTGTGAGTGATCAGGACAAAAAGAGCTTTGATCCCTGGCGTGGCCATCTGGAGGGACTGCGAAGGTACACTTAGAAATAGAGCACGTCTATTTCCCATCAATGATAGACTGGACAGGGAAAATGTGGCACATATACACCATGGAATATTATGCAGCCATCAAAAACGATGAGTTTGTGTCCTTTGTAGGGACATGGATGAACCTGGAAACGATCATTCTCAGCAAACTGACACAAGAATACAAAATCAAACACCGCATGTTCTCACTCATAGG
>PVKP010017177.1:0-46663 GCA_004027715.1 Plecturocebus donacophilus
GACTTAAAATATTCAGTAAACTATGCTGTAAACAGATATGCCATCATCCAGGCTTTATTAGTCCATTTATAGAGCACAAGCAGAGTAGATTTAGCATAATTGTTAAAGGCTCTGAGATTTTCAGATTAATATGAGCATTAGCTTCAATTTAAAGTCACCAACTGTATTAGCCCCTAACAAGAGAGTCAGCCTGTCCTTTGAAGCTTTAAATCAGGCGTTGACTTCTCTAGCTCCAGAAGGCCTAGATGTCATCTTCTTCAATATAAGCTTGTTTCATCTACATTGAAAATCTGTTGTTTAGTGTTGTCACCTTTATCAGTACTCTTAGCTGGATTTTCTGGATACAATGCTACAGTTCCTAACATCAGCATCTGTTGCTTCACCTTGCACTTTTGTGTTAAGGAGAAGGCTCCTTTTCTTAAGTCTCGTGAACCAATTTCTGCTACTTTCCAACTTTCCTTCCTTTGCTTCTTCACCTCTCTCAGCCTTCATAGAGTTAAGAGATTTAGTGCCTTGCTCTGGGTTAGGCTTTGACTCATGGGAATGTTTAGGCTGGTTTGATCTTCTAACCTGACCACTACAACTTTTTCATCAGCAATAAAGGTGTTTCACTATATCATTCATATTTTCACTGGAGTAGCACTTTTAATTTCTTCAGAAACTTTTTGTTTTCATTCACTACTTGGCTAACTGGTGCAGGAATCCTAGCTTTCAGATTATCTGGCTTTGGACATGCCTTCCTCAATAAGCTTAATCATTTCAAACTCTTGATTCACAGTGAGGCACATGTAACTCTTACATGTACTTAAACACTTAGAAGCAATTGTAGAGTAAGTAACTGGCTTAATTTCAACATTATTATGTCTCAGGAGATAGGGTAGAGTAGAGGGAGATTGAGGAATGGCGTGTCAGTGGGTCAGTCACAACATGCATGTTTGTTGATGAAGTTTGCTGTCTTATATGAAAGCAGTTCATGGTGCCTCATAACAATTACAATAGCAACATCAAAGATCACTGATCACAAATCACCATAACAGGCATAATAATAAAAACTTGAAATATTGCAAGAATTACCAAAATATGATACAGAGATGTAGCACAAACACCTGTTGTTGGAAAAGCATCCCTGATAGACTTGCTAGATTAGAGATTGCCACAAATCTTTAATTTGTAAAAAACAGTGTATCTGCAAAGTGAAATAAAGCTACGTATGCCTGTACTCATTTCTTATTTATGTAATAAGATGGCAACGATTACTTATAACCTGCTCTGTTGTAGTGCGTTGTTTAGGTCATAAGTTTTTAATTGTGCATTTTTTTCAGTTTTAATAATTAAATAATCCATTGTATTTTCATTTACCTATACAGTTTATTTTATAGTTTATGAATGTCTTCATAGCTTAGGTATGAAGAGTGCCCATGCACAGTAATAAGGCTTGATTGGTCATACAGCTCTGGCAAGTACTGACTGTGTACAAGTGACTTAGCATTTTTCTTCAAATTTTTTTGTCTGTAAAATGCAGATGATAGTCCTAACCTCATAATGTTTTTATGAGGATTGAAGGTCCTACTACATGTAAACATTTTGAAAAGTACTTATTATAGATTGAGTTCTCAAGTAATATTTTTTCTGTATTTTGTGGAAATAATAGAAGTAATAGTTGTGTTAATAGCAATAGTATGAGTGGTAACACTTTGGGAAACATTTTGAAATAATAGAAGCCCTCCATGTTCAGCTGATAAATGGTCCATTGGCTTTTAAGAAGAATCAAAGGCTCTCATATATTTAACATGTTATTAGTTCCTTGAAATAATTTTTATCTTTTCTCCCAGAAAATAAGATTATATGGTATAAAAGAAACTACTACCTAAAATATTAATTTTATGACAACTGCCAAGAAAACCAAAAGCCAGCATGGGTGACCAAATTCAGCTATGAGATTTCATATATAAGAAAGAAAACCTCAAACTGAAATGCCCTGCACAGGAGGCCCGTCCTGTAGAAAACCTGTGATGGGGAGATCATAAAACTCCTCTCTATGGAGCTGAGTCTGTAACATCTACCGTAGCACAGTGATACCTTAGAGGAAAAACACAGGAAAGGAAGTTTTATTTTTAGCTTTAGCAACACTTAATGAGAAGTTGGGGTTACTTTATATCAGATCGAACAGCATTTAATTGATTAATTTTACTCTGCAACATGAGCATTGTGTTCTGTGGCTGGAGAGGTGGTAACACCTTCACACTTTGACCTGGACACTGCTCATTAAAAACTCTGTTTATGAGATTGCAAATGACAAAATGATAGAATCACATAAATTATCTTTTAAAACTCATGGCCTAAATATTGTATTACAAAGATACTCATCGTGATTTTCCAAATTCTACATTGTGTCATTTTTTTTGTAATTGTTTCCATATGTTTTCATGAAACCTCTGAGAGCATCCTTGGGTTGTCTCAATGGACTATTCAGCTAAGTGTCTATCATGAATAAAACTAATAATCTACAATTAAAGGAACTTCTTCAGTGTCATGGTTTTACCATGGTGTAACATAAAATCCTAAGTCTGGAAATACAGTGTTCACTAGCATACCATAATGATCCATCCTCTCCACAGTACACTCCATCAGCAATTTATTCCCTATCCACATTTTATCTAGGCCAGGTGTGGAACTATTTTTGGAGTAAATCTAACATTTCCTACCTGCTTTTTCTTTTCTTCTCAAATCTAATGAAACATACAAAGAATATTGACTTCGGTTGATGAAGCGACTCTGTGCATTGTTGTCTAATAAACCAACACCAAAGTACTGAGAATTCAAGTTATGCTGTCACTAACGTCAAGGTGGAAGCCGAGGGAGTTTGTCCCCTTTCACTGAGACATAATTGAAGGAGAGCCCGAAAAAGTTACTTTGCTGACAAATGAGTACAGTATTTACCTGAATCAGAATGGGATCCAGTTCAGCCTGACTTCACCAACTACCTCTGGTAATTTCTAGGGGTCTATTGCCGTTGAATTTCTTGTCTCTGTGGGTGTGTCTTACAGGTTTTATGGTTAAATAAGCACATAGTCATTACTGAGATATACAGAGTTGTAAATTGGTTCATTTCATAGTTAGGAATAACTTTAGAACTGATTGTTAACAAAAATATTACTTCTCATCAGTTGCCTTGAGAGTTTAATGGACATAAATGTCTCTTAGATGAGAGAGGGCCTGTGACTGTTTTCTGTCTGTATCAATATCCTCACCTCCACACACCACCATAAGCATAATGTATCTTGAGCACCGTTCTCCGTAGTTAAGTGTGATTATTTCTCACTTGAGCTCTTTCACAGTTCAATTGATTTTCAAAAAAAAAAAATCCACTTTCCATCTGGCTACAGATCAAGACTACCATGAAAAATTTACAATTCAGCCTTAGTGTTAAGAGTTTATAATTTCGTTAGATCTAAAATTATCTTCCAAAGTTAGTCTAGATTGACAAAAGAAATGAGCTACCCTTATTAAATACTACCCTGTCATCTCTAGACTCTTGCATTCTTTGTGTCATTATAAGTGACACAACCACGTGTGATAATTTCTTTCTAGGGGCCATGCCTCTCTCTTGGGCGTAGGGACACTCCCAGACCTCTTCAAGGGTCACTGTCCAAGTGCTGACAATACAGTAAAATGTCACAAAGATAATGTCTCAAAAACTGTGACACAAAGTGTAGGTTTGGGAACGTTACCTAGAACGTTTCAATTTTTATCCTTTCATTATGTCATTTAAAACTACTTAGAAAAATTACATATTAGAATATAAAATATATGTAATGATCTTTTCCTAACACATTAATAGTCTATCCTATTAAAAATTGTATTATATATTCATATTAAATTGTTTTATATATATTTCAATTGACTAAATTATCATTAGTATATCACTAGTGACAAACATTTCATCATTTACTTGACCCGTAATGATAATAATAATAAATGTCCCTGTTGTTTTGGTAGAGTTTACTAAAGCCTGTGTGGGAATTAAGTTCTTTATTATGATGATCAGAGAGTATATTTAGACTACATCACTTTCTTTCATATTTTGGAACTTATTAATTTTTTTCAAAATGTATATGACATTTCTCATATCAGAAAATCACAATGTATCAGTATTTATTTCATTTGCAAACTCCCTGTAATTACAGTGAAAACATGTCAAATATATAAATTAGCTAAAGTAAACTATAAAGAAATGCAATTTGTAGCACTGCTGATTTTATGAAAGCACTCTAATTCCATCACATTTCAATCTTTATAAACAGCTCTTTAAGCAGGTGAAGGGAAAGTATTATCAGGCTGTAGAAAATGAAGCTGAGGCCTAGGAAGTTCAGTGCCTCAGATCACATGCCAGAAACTCCCGTAGAGTCCAGACACAAGCCCAGCATGCTTCCAACGCCACCATTAGCACTCTAAAGTAGGAGACTCTATGGTAGTTTCTGGATAGATATAAAATATAAACACAGATTCATAAACTGAACTCATAATTTCATCAATAACCAGGAAACTGAAGAAAGCACTCAAAACTAGAATAAATAAAATATACTAATATTTCTCATTCACTGACTTTCCTCAAATAAAATTAACATTGTATCATTTGCAGAATACTATTATCTCTGTTCGTCCATCCATCTATCTACAGAAGCTTACATTTTTAATCTCGATATGGGATTCGCAAGCTATTCTGATTTCTGAATTAGGGCACATAGGTCAGAAACTCTTAAAGGAAAACTCATATAGATAGTCACTGAACATTTGGATAAAGTTCCAGTCACACTCACACACTAAAATGAATGCCATCTTTGCATAGCATTTAACACAAAGCAAGGCAAATTTGTAAGAATTTTATTTATATGGTGGGCTAGATCTAGAAAATGTCCCTTCAGGTAAATGAAATTAGTTATACAGTGTTGATTACTATAAATACAAAATAGAGATTAGATGACATGGATTTAATTAACATAGTATTTTTTATCATAATAAACGTAAAGTATATATTTATTGCATTTTCCAGTGACTCACTCAATCTTTGAACCTCAACACTATTTTTTCTATTTTAACAATGTTTTCTATTTGTTATGAATTTCCTGCTCCTTTGGGTTTCATTCTTAAATTATTCTCTTAGGACAATTGGATACTTCAAATACTATATTAACTTTCTCCTGCTTACTGTGGAGTCAAAGCCAGACATTTTTCTCCCTTTCTGTTGACACAATGGGCCCACAGGAAACGAGCTCAAAATATTAGACTTTATGATCAGAACCAGAAAAGAAGAATGGGAGACTAAGTAAAAAAGGAACATCGATGGCAAGAAAGAAAGAAAATGAGAAAGAGGGAGATAGAAGAAAAGAGAAAAAAGAAAGTAAAATGAAATTGAATAAATAACAGCAGAGTGGTGAGCGATAGAGTCCTGTTAAAAGTCTCCCTGATCTTCCTTACCCCTTCCTGAATGTCTCACATGTTCATTTTGACACTGAATGTATTTTTATGGCTTCAGTGTTATGGCTCACAACTCAGGATCACAGGTGAGTAGAATTTTCAGAAAGGAAATTAAGGGGGTTGGGGAGGGAGAGAAGAGTGTGTAAGCAGGGCTTGTTCCACACATTTTTGGGATCCTATAGTCAGTTGAGGTCACCTGTATCAATGGCAGCAAAAATAACAGGAGAAAGCTAGGATAAGCTTGCCTTTGTAGGGAGGGACCCCTCACACTTTCTCAACAAGGCAGGTTTTGAGGACCTGTATTCACAGGACATTGTAGCAGATCGTCTCCATCTCTGGGTAAAGGCCATTCCTCTGGTCCAACTGCTTTGAAAAGCTGGAAAAAGATGTTCCAGTTTGGGGTCTTAATGGGATCACTGGCGCCCTCTCTACCTAGAGATGACAGGTGCAGTACTGCGTCTGGGGTCCTAATGAAGTTCATCCATGGCTTCATCTTTATCTAGAATTAGGCTCATCTGCAGTCTTCTCAACAGAACATTTCAGGTACAAGTTGTCCTAAGGTTGTTGAATCAAGGAGGGGGGCACTTTTCTCTTCCCCAATTATAAGGGCCCACCCTGAGTATATATTTATAGGAAACATCCCAGCCACCAGGCATTTCCCTCTTCCCCTGAAATTAGCATTCAAATATATTTATTTCAAATAGTTCCTTTTCTCATACCATCGAAGATATTTGTGTCTTTTAAATTTTTTCCAGTTTATTTTGTATTTTACATATTAATGTGTTATGGTTAGATAAAATATAAATGGATTTTTAACCCTGAAAAAAGTGCTTTTTTATTTTTAAATCCTACTAATTGCATTATTTTGATTAACTGGAAGAAAAGGACAATTTCAGTTTAAACAATCACACATAAATTCAAATATTCCTAAAGCAAAACGGGTAGTCATTTAAATCTCTGTTCTGTAAATGCAAATGATTTATTTTGTACTTATCAACTAAAAGCAACGTTTGAACCTCACAATACACATGAAGATTGTGTTTCCTGTGATTGAATTCAATGACAAGAATAAAGTTGGAGAAAAAAATATACAGCGGAAAGAATTTCTAGAAATAAAATACAGTATTTTGGAAACAATACACATGGTAACCAATAGCATCTCAGCAAGTATGCAATCTTTACTGACAAAATACAAAGTAATTTTAAACATTTAAGTGAAAGAGCCAAAAATGATTGATTAAAACACATTTGCTAAATTGAAATAATGGCCATTATCAGTGACTGTGAAACAATGAATCTTTGCCTAAAGCAGTGAGTGCAGTAAGGTTTTCAATAACTTTTTGTATGCATAGTAAAGACTAAATTTGTTGCAGCATCCACAGAGATTTAAATTAATTTCAGAAAGAAAATTATTACATTAATTTGTTTTCATCAAATATAATTTAGAATTAGTTATTCAGTAAGGGTTTTCCCAGTAGCCTTTAATAAAATGATAGAGATGGGCTTATGGGGAGAGAATCTTAATTGTTCAGTATTTCATCTCTGTTTGACTCATTTTGGAACTAGTTATTAGTATGCAACAGCTTCAGTAAACTGGTGTTTGTAAACTAGCATCTCTGATTCCCAGCCCTGCTCTCGTATTGTTATTAGTATTGTTATTACCTTCAAAGAAACACACACATGCAGGGATTTTTTTTTTAGCATGCATTGTTTGAGGAACATTCTCATTGTTCTCCAAAGTATAGCATAACCAGAAGAACTGATTTCAAATGTCATCTCAGTCTGTTGACATTTGTAACTCACTGAGGCGCATCCTATGGATTCCCAAGCATCCCTACAAATACACAGTGGGCACCAGGGAATGTCCATTAAGTCTTTAGATTGCTTGACTTCTGTTCAATAAGATATGGCTTCCACAGACTAGATAAATGGTAGCCTTGAGCTTTGTAGGGTTCACACCAACAATGTGGGTCTGTGTAAATCTGTTCAAAGGAAACTGGCACTAGATGGAGAGTCTAATTGTAGCAGGGTGTTATTTTAGGTTCTTTCAGTGAAGAAGACTTACATTAGACTCTCTTCTATTAGACTCTCTTTCACTGGAAGATCAGACCAAGCATATACCCTTATTCCTTTTGATTTATTGATGTAAATAAAAGTTGTATTAAATAATATATGTAAAATCCTTTGAAGAACATTAAGTGTTTATAGAATGTTAGAATAGTTTGCAACAGATTTACATCTGAATTCCAGTTTCTCATCTAAATTATGTGGAAAGGTTGAGTCTCCTTTGGTCAACAATTAATAAACGATGACTGTTAGCAGGGAATTGGAGAACTTGTGATCCACACTGTTTGTGCACAGGCAGAAGGCTGCTACTGCATCTATCGCTCATATTTCTCTTTCATAACTGTTGCCCTCATCCCTTTAAAACACTTAACTCCTTGCTACCACAGCTCCTTCCTCTCCTCTGCAACAGCAGGCTATGCCATACTTTTCAGCAAGATTAACAGCAGACTAGATCTTGAACTTGCTGTGCCATTAAAGTATGTAGATCCTTGGCAAAAAAAAATATATATATATAGACAATAAATATTGGACAATTGTCTCAACGAATAAGTGATTGAATAAATAAATGAATAGTATAAGCAACAGTCCACATTTATTAGGTGTCTGCTGTGTATATGATGTCACATTTAAGGCCATCCTCCTTTTACGAAATTAAATTTATGTTTCTGATCTCAAAGAAGTGATATGATTGGTAGAAGAGAGGCATTGAAATAAAGAGCTAGCAATAGCACCTGTTCATGGATGACAGAGAAACAATTAAGGGTAGTAGTGATAAAGTGGGTAAATTCTAGCAGAAGAACGTCAAAGGAGAGAACACCTCAAGCTAATATAATTAGTGAGCCTTCCTTAAATAGAGCTGAAGGAAAAGACACAGACCTGGTGAATGAGATGGGAACAAACCATGCATGCCAGGAAACAATGAGATTAGCAAAGGTGCAGAAGCTTGAAGAAGGCACAAGATATGGTCTCAGTTTACCAGAGTGGGAGCCAGTGAATTAAAATACTAAGAAGGGGCTGGGTTGCACATGTCTAGAGTTCCAGATTTGCAAATTTGTTTTTGCTCCTATATGTGTGAAAATCTTTGAAAATGAAGGAGCTGTGCAAAATAGCACTTTACACACAAGAAGCTGGATGTGTGCATGGGTGGTGAATTCTAGGGCTGCAGCACCGAAATGGATGTAGGAAACGATATTTCCATGAACCATCTGTAAGATGCTCAGGGTATGGATTATGGATAGCAGCAAAGAAAGCAAAGGCAAATAAGCCCTTCATGAAACAGTAAATGTCAACAAACCTTAGAAATGGACTGTAGAGTTTTCAAAAGTTATTTGTGAATGGTATTGCCCCAAATATTGAACTGCTAGCTAACAGATACCATAACTATTCAAAAAGTTGAGAATTGTGGTAAAACATACAATGTGGCAGATTTTAAGAGGGTTGTTTATTTACTTGTTTTTTATTTTTTGTTTTTGTATTAGGGTTTTGTTTTGTTTTTATTGGAGGATTTCACAGGACTCATATTCTCCGCCTTATGAATCCACAAAAGAGAACTTAAATGACATAATTTCTCTTAATACCACTGGACAGTAACACATTTGATTACAAAAATAAATGAATAAATAAACTTTAAAGAATTAGTGTTTCTTGGTAAAAATAGTAGTGGGATCCCGGAACTTATTTCAGAAGAGCCAGTTGTAGCCTAGGTATTGGGAGACAGCAATAAAACTTAAATAATCTTTATATTTACCTTGAAAATCTTCACTTCTATTTTAAAAGGTTATCTTTACATTTTAATGTGTTATTCAACCTATAATCATTATGCCCAATTAAAAAAATTCAACCACTTTTGCACAACTGTGTAAAAGTAAATGTCAACCATTTTAAAATATTAGAACTTCATCAGAACCTGGCTATATATTGGTTTGAATCAAATACTCACCTGGCAAACACATGCTGTATTTAGGGTAAGGTTAGTCTTTGAGTTAGTGGTTAATCTGTGTTTTTTTTGTCCTTTCATTTTAATAAAAAATACAGTAAGTACTGTATACATATATCATGATTTCTCTTGAAAAGGGGGCCTTCTATATTGCAGAGAAAAAGTATTTAATTGTCCAGTTAAACATGTCAGCTTAATAACAGGAATTTGTCAGGGTGTAAAAAATTAAGCTATTTGAAAATTACCGAATCAGAATAATTTGGTGTATCAGTGAACAGTCCCTATTCGTAAAAAAATGTTGTTGCTTCTGATTACTTAACATGAAATTTAAAATAAATTTGGTGCTACTTAAAATAAATATGGAATCCCTTTCATTGTTTATATTGGAACTCTCTTTTATCAGCAGTTACACATATTTATACTAAATATTAAGAGATTACCTTGAAGCTACAATGTTTTAAAGTGTTCTTTGGCTTAAAAAATATTATGTCAATGTAGTTTGTGATAAAAATATTTGTTCTAATTTTAATGTTTAGTACACTTATTTTATAGGTGGCATTATTCCATTTACAGGATCCATGTCCATGTTTATTTGTATCAATTCAGTTTTATGAATATTCATTAATTGTTCACAAAAAGTATTAAAGATGGCATGTAGCATTAGGTAGTATTAATAATGTATGCAGTATTAGAGTACCTATTAATATTTTTGAGACTAACTCAGCTATTTCAAGTGATTTTAGATACAGGCAGTGTTCCAACTGACATAAAATTGGAATTCTCCCAATAAAAGAGAGACTGCAAATCTACTTAGCTAATTAAAGAAGCTTATGTTAGGCAGCAGGTTCAATTCAGAAGACTGAGGATCACACCAATATTTTAAAAATTATAATGGATAATTTAGAGATCTATGTTATGTTTCCACACAAAATTTTCAGTCTATAAATTGCTTTAGTTAGAACATTGCCACTTTAGACTTTGAGGTTATCAACTTTGCCATGCAAGGAAAAATTAGCAAAACTTTCAGAGTTACATGTCATTGGACACTTTATCTATGTTCTGTTTCTTATATGTTTGAATTAAGTCTTTTCTTTGTTAGCTAATCATCAAAGATCACCATGTCTCTATCTATAATGTGATTACCATGAATTAGTTCAGAACCTTTAGCCAAATAGTGGCTGGCACTGAGATACGAAGGGCAGTAAATCAGATGAGGGTGGCGTTTCAGTGTCTTTATTTAGGTGACTTCAAGAAAGAACACGGAATAATTTCACCTTCCTAGATACTTTGTAACAAGGTACAGATTTTCATGTCTGTCACATGTATTTATTAATTTCTACCAAAGGATATGACACATATGCACATTATTGTCACATATGTTTAAAGCTCATGCTCGTAATTGCTAAAATAATTATGCTTACTTTTAGAATTTGAACCAGAGCTGTTTATTTCATAAACTGAGATAATTGAAAATCATGACAAAAATAACCTCAACTCTTTTTATTACATAAGCTAATTAAACCAGATATAAACTTAATTTGTTAAAAAGTAAAGCAAACAAATATATGCTTGCCATTTAAATCAAGTTATTCTTGCACTTGCTAATCTGCTAAATGTGAGCATCCACAAAGGGCATTTTCCTCACTAACACAGATCCACCAGGTGTGCCACATAGGGCTGGAACACGTGGCTGGCACAGGATGGCCAAGCCTGTAAAGAGTCTTTTCCTGTTTTTCCAGTAGTGATGTTTGAAGGTTAATGGGTTTTGGTCAGAAGTACTTAAAGCAATTTAAAAAATTACATTTCAAATATCCCACCTGACCTTTTAGTTGTCCTGTTAGACCTGAAGCGATGAGAATAAAAACTGGAAGTCATAACCCACCTCCCAGCAGTTGCCAGGTGTGATGCTGTTCTAGAAAGAAATCTTTAAAAGCCTCCAGCATGAGACAATAATACCCCCTGCCTAGAAACTCTTAATGATGTAGAAACTGGAACAGAAAAACGAGAGCTAAATTACAAAGGTGTTTATTCCTGGTTCCATTTTTTTAAAAGATAGTCTGTGGCTGATATGTTGTGAGAACCCTTGTTAAATCTTCAATATCAACCATGTCTCTACATTACAACCACAATAATGTGATGAAAGGGAATCTATCCAGTTTCATGAAGTAGACATTTCGTAATTGCATTTTGTAATTATGTTGAATCGTATCTTTTAAATAATCGAGTCTTCTTACTAAAAACCGTTTTTCTCATTGCCTTCTTTGAAAGATTTGCAAAGTTATGTTAGCATTATCTAATTTAAAAAGCAACAACTAGCACAATGTAGCCTTTGAGTAACTAAGAGTTAATCGATCAGTTAGAACTAATAAATAGTCCTAGATTCGTGGCCCTGGACCAGAAGTGAGATAGTCAATGGAAAGTAGGAAATATATTAGGATAATTTATTGTCAAATCATATGTTTACATGTGCATATACCAGTAGAAGATCATGGTGTCAAGTAAGTTCTCCAATGTAGACAAATCTACATCACAATTTGTAGAAGTAAGCTGTTTATAAGGCTGATGATCATTTCATAATATTTTTGTATGTAGTGATTTCTACATGGTATGAAATATGCAAGGTTCAGAAGTGATTTGATTACTTTTCAATTCTGAAAAGAATACATGACTAGTGTTCTAATACTCTTTTGGAAAATTTATTATTTTGACCAAAAAAAGAAAAAGAGAGAAAGTATGATAATGTACTGTTGTGTCACGGCAACAAAAATATAACACAGAATCACTGGAACACACCCCCGCCTCAACAAGCACAATGAAATAGGCTCTTTCTGCAGATGTAATTCTCCGTGTTCTACCACCAAGAGAGAGAAACTGTCAATATGTGGCACATGATTGTATACATATATTCTCACACAAACTTGTACTGATAAATCTAATTTTTAATATACTGTACAATGTATTCTCTCATTCGCTTTTTTCACTTTCCAGTATATCGTATATATTGTTTCATCTAATTTGATCTTCCTTACTTGTGACATTCTTTTCCATTACATATTTTACATGACCATATTTTATTCAATGGTTCTTGTGGATATTTTGCTATTTTAAAATTTCTCTAGTGGAAATCTGAGTAGAGATTATTTTATATGTTTATAATAATTTTGAAATCGAGTAGATTTCTACGAGTGGAATTGACTGGTCAAGGAGTGTACACATTTTCAATGTGATATGAATGAATAGTGTCAGATTCTTCTCCAAGTAGTTGTGCGTCTTTGCACTGAAGTTTGCACTTGCAGTGGATGTGAGTGCTACTTTCCTCATATCTTTGACAACATTGGATATTTAAAAATACACATTTTATGTGTATAACAGATCTGGACTAGAGGACACTTGGTCCAGTGTTGTTGTTATCTGAATCATAGGTTTTGAAATTTTCTTACATTTTGGTTTATGTACATAAAATTGTTGCTCATGCATGCTAATTAAAAAATAATTCTTGAACATAGTTATATTTCTGAGAATATGTTATTTAATGACATATCGGGTCATTAAGGTGGAAATTTCCCAAACATAGAATAAATTCCTATATATTAAAGACATAGAATGGGCAAGGAGAAAAATATCTATGAACAGTACAGCTTTTAAAGTCCAAAACATAGAATGATACAAAGACTCCAAAAGAGAGTGTAGGATTGCTAAGTGAAGTCAGTGAAAGGAAAATACACAGGAAAGCTTTTTCAGAGAGACATATTCAATATATTCTAAATAGCATTTCCCTGTAGGAAATCACATTAAAATTTATATGACTTTGGAAAGCAGAAAATGGGATTAACGCTCCCTCCCTCCTTTTCCCAGATCCTGGATGCAGGAACCACAAAGATAATTAAATTAGCTCTCCTTGGTTTATTTATTTTTAATGCAAAAATGCACATGAAACAAGCATTAATTACCTTGAATTTGTACTGTGATCCTTTTTTTTATGCAAACTTAAGAGAATCTATAGTTACTCATGGTTATTTCCCAGCAATTCACATGGCATAATTATCAGCGGAATATATGTTAGAAAGGTGTTGCCCGTTGTAAGGTGCCCACAAGGAACCAAACTCTGTTCTTCTGAGAGCCAGTTGTCTCTTCACTGGACTCTATTGAACTCCACTCTGCAAAATATTCTACCAATAAAACAGTGGAAGAGTGTTTGCATGGAAAAATTGGTGAAGAGTGAACGTTGATGTCAAACAGACTTGTTTTATGTTGGCTATTAAAAAATGTTCAGAATGAAGTTCTTAACTGCCTGTGATATGTGTGTTCTAATCACCACATGACCCTAGGCAAGCCTCAATTTCTTACCTATAAAATGGGGAGAAAAAAATGTCACAGTTCAAAGGCGTACATAATGAAGAGGGTTGATGAATCTGCTTGACACAGCATCTTGCACATGGCAGGTTCTCATGTATTAATAAATGTCTTAGTCCATTTAAGCTGCTATATCAAAATTGCCATTGACTGGGTGGCTTATAAACAGCAAACATATATTTCTAATGGGTCTTGAGTCTGCACAGTCCAAGATCAAGGTCACAGCAGACTGGGTGTCTAGTGAAGGCCCATCTCCTGGTTCTCAGAGGGCCCTGTTCTTGCTGCGTTTTCACATGTCAGAAGGAACAAGAGAACTCTCTGGGATCTCCTTTATAAAGGCACTAATCCCATTCACAAAGGCTATATCCTTGCCAAAGACCCGACTCCAGACACTTTCACTTTGGGTATTAGGTTTCAACGTATGAATTGCGGGGGACAAAACTATTCAACTTAAACACAAAATTTAAATATTTTTCTACAACTCTGACCTTTCCATAAGCTTCAGCTTTGTAATGCCACGTCACCATCTCAAACTCAGGAGACTGATTTTCAACTTTACCAGAAAACAACTTACTTCTGTTTGCTGCGTATCTGTGACTGGTAACACTTTTGTTTTCTGTCACTCGACTAAAAGCAGTGTACTTTTGCCCTTCTTATCATTTTCCTTAGGTTGAGTTAATACACAAATGCTCTGGGGACTTGTGATCTTCAGAAATGCTTTTCTTGTTTTCATATTTATGAAGGTATAAGTTCATCTTATTTTTCTAATTCATAGATTTCTATCAAATCTCATTCACTGATCCATTAATTCTGCAAACATTAATTAAGCGTATATTGTGCATCAGATTGGTTCTTCTTCATAATTTGGTGCTATAATTTTGAGTGTAGGTGATAACTCTGAAATTTTAAGGCCCAAAAGAATACCTGCAGTTACCCCCAGTCTCTTTCAAATAAATTGCTACTTCCAAATCCACATAGGGGAAAGGGACTGTTTCATTGCAGAGAATTGTTATTTTTCTTCTATGAAAGTGTTTCCCAGATATAGTGAGATTGCACTTAGAATTTTGCTCATCACCCTGTACAAGAAAAGGAAAAATTCAGAAAAATAGACAAGAAACATCAGTGGAATAACTTGGTATCTTTTTTATTACACAATAATGAAACCTGGGCAAGGAGAGAGGTAGAATTACAGTCAATAGTCTCAGCAAGTGGTTCTGTGTCCCTCTTTAAATCATGGGGAATTTCATGCCATCATGGACAATGACATTTGGTTTCAAGAGGCAGCTATCATTTGAGTTTCCATGGGTTTTTTTTTTTTTTTGATGAAATGTGTGTAATTCACTGTTTGATGCCGTATTCCAAAAATTTTAAGATGACTCTTTAGTCAGTTTTTACAAGGTTTTTATTTTTACTATAATTCCACAGGTTCTCTTTCTGTTTTGATATAAGGGATGGGATATAGAAAAATATGATTTATGTAGGACTCTCCTTTGCATTGACAGCATAATCTTCTCTTAAATTAATGGATCAATCCTACATTGTTTCTAGTGACTTATTGCAGGGTAATTATACATCTGTTCAGTGGCATAGTCTAAATCAGTGGTTCCCAAATGTTGGTGTAAGGAATCTCTTGAAAAGGCTTGTTATAAAGATGGATTCATAGGTCCCTTTCCAAACTCTGTGAACATGACTTCACAGGCATGTACACTGATATTTTTAACAGGTGGTCTTTATTAACTCCAGTTTTGAAAATGCTATGAAAGATTCATCAAGATTGTTTTCCCAACAGAACAAACTGTTTTGCTGGTTGATATGGTGTTTATAGACTTGTTAAATGTTTCTAGGTCATTTCTAGGAAAGGATATTTCAATCATAATTTTTAAAAACTTAACAATTTAAATGCCTGGTAATTTATGAGTTATTAAAATGGTTGATCTTGTTTCAGAATCTGTTCTTTATATTTCACTTACTTAAATAGCTTTAAATGTTTGTGTAACTGGAATTACCAATCAAGTAAATAAACTTTTTAAGTAAATACAGTTTATTAGGATTTCAGGCAAATTACCAACTCCAAAGAACTGATTCATTCTTTCAGGGAAAACGTCTGGGATATATTATAATAATACTTATTAGCTAGGGAACAAAAAATTAGGCAATGAAAGACTTAGGGCATTTGGCATACAAGCATATGAGAAATTTAAAATAAATACTCAAGACTGTTGCTAACATGCTTTTCATGGAGGTCTCAGGTGCAGAATGTGAAAGCAGTCCACTGTTTAAGTGATTTTAGCAGAAGATATCAAATGCGTTTTATTGGGGAAGGTCTAAGGTAATTACTCAGGAATATGTAAATAAGGAATTATATGCTAAAAGAATAGCCATTCAATACATCCACCAAGAAAGTAAATGGCAAAAAATATTTTGTATGAATTATTAAAATCTTGATGTCAGGGCCAATCTCAGTAAAACAGCTGAATGAAGGAAGTGCATTGAGAGAAAGTTAGAAATGCAATTGGTATCGAAAGAAGGATTTTCTAAACTTAGTACCCAATTGGCTTAATGCACCTTTTGTATTTTGTTAATATTAAACAATAGAAATTAAAGAGTCTATTGGGGGCTAAAAGCAAAAGTATTTCTGAAGATGATTATTAGTTATTCAAAATTACTGTAATAGGCCTTGCTTTAGATTTAGTCTGATTTGATGGCCACCCCACTGAGAACTTCCTGGTCAGTAAAGAGAGAAAAGAACTAGAAGGTGGAATATGGAAGGCAAGGAGCCTTGGAAAGCAGGAATAGAGAGTCAGTGTATTCCAAGAGAACGTTGCTTGGACTGACCTCTTTAGGAGAAAGAACCAGGAAGAAGCCTCACCACAGACACAGCAAGGCAGAAGAGTTTGATGATGGTCTCATGGAAAAAGTTCAGAAAGAAGTTGTCATTAGCATTGTTAACAACGGTTTGCCACTGATTTTAAAAAAAATAGTCAAGTAAGGATCATACTAAATGTGTCGCCTATTTCTAAGTTTAAAAAGTGTTTATATTTGACTAAAATTGTATGAGGAGTCTACAATTGTATATTCTTAGAAAATGGTTTAAGCCATTCTTGAGTCTCACTTTGATGAGGACTTCTAATATGCCCAGTCAATTCCATTTCCAAATTATTTGATGCAAAATCTGTTGTTTTTTTTTCTTCTCCACGTCTACTGCCACTACCCCAGGCTAAACTACCACCCTCTCTTCCACGAACTATTGTGATTTTCTAATTGGGCTTCTCATTTCAATTCTAGCCTCCCTCCAACCCATTGTCTACCCTCTATGGAAGGATCTCTTCTAGCTGATCATGTTCCTGATTAAAATCTTTTCTTGGCTTTTGATTGTACTTAGAATGAGTTAGAACCAGATTGCAAGGGCTTCATAGGTGACCCCTGCTGACCTTCCCTGTCCTCTAGCCATGCTTCCTTCCTTTTGTCCCTCACCCTTCCCAAACGCTTTCCAAGCATCACTCTGCCTCCCTACCTTCACACATGCCCTGGTGTATTGCTTGCTTGGACCGATTTTTGTCTCACTTTTTGTTAATAGTTGGATATTTCCCAGGCCGATGTATAATAAATTTGTATGATGTATAATTATAAATTATCCAGTATATAATAAATCATTGTTATCCCTTTTCATAGTATTTTTTTCATTACTGATTATAACAATATGCAATTGGATACATTTATCTGATAATGTAATAGACTGTATACCCCATGAAGAAAACATTTCCTTTCCATTCCATTCCATTCCATTTAGCATTCAGGATGCAGCTTGGTCTATAGTAGATATGCAGTAAACATTGATTGGATTAAGAAATGAATAAATTAAAAGTAGAAAGGATTGGGTCAAGAATTAACTAAAGCAATAAGCCCTCACCAAGTACACTGACTTATTCTGGGTACCTTTTGCAGAGGGAGATGTGAGTTACTATTTTCAGAGGGAAGTGTTAACCTCAAGTTTGGGGTTTGTCATTGACCTCTGCACCATGGAAAACAACATGTTCATTAGCAGAAAGGTGGTACAGGTATTAATGTGAAATTCATAATTCTTTATGTCAACCAATTTCATTGCTATACTATTTCCAGTGGCTGTAGGTTATACCACTGCGTGGATTTTGTATGGATCAGATTTTTTTTCAACTATTGATGATGGCCTGTATTTAGCATACCTGACTGCAGCAACACTGTGTATGAATATGTTAATTTTATTCTTGAAAAAATACCACATCGGTAACAAAATGAAAAGCTTGTCCTCTAAATTGCAAAATCATTGGATTTTGAACTCATTTGATAATTCTCATCTTTTATCTTTTCATATAGTTATTGTGTGCTGGTCTTATTCTAACTACTGGCTTAGCAAATAAGAAACATTGGAGATTGGGGACTATCTCTTATACATCTTTTTTTTTTTTTTTTTTTTTTTTTTTTTTTTTTACTTTAAAGGGATTTTGTTAAATTTATGGCTTAATTTTGGGAGAATCAACATGTTTACATATTAATTTTTTAAATCACATGACAAGGGATGTCTTCTCATTTACTAATAGCTCTTTAAATTTTTCCTTATATTCTTTGTAATTTTTATGAAATAAGCTATGTACATTTCTTATTAAATGTACTCTATTTAAATCTTTATTTCTAAATAAAATCTATTTGTATTATATTGTCTAACTATCACGTGGATACAGGGAGGGGAACATCACACACCAGTGCCTGTTGGGTGGAGGCAAAGGGAAGGAGAGGGTTAGGACAAATACCAAATGGTTTCAGGGATTATAACCTGGATGTTGGGTTGATAGGTACAGCAAACCACCATGACACATGTATACCTATGTATCAAATGTGAACGTTCTGTGCATGTATCCCAGAACTTAAAAAAATAAGTGAGTTTTCCTCTAGACCAGTAATAACTCTTACACATCTTTATGTACAGAACATTATTTAGTATTTGTTGAATTAAATGTATATGACCTATAACTTTAGTAATATTCTGCTCTTTAAAAGCTAAGCAACCATCATCTATTACTAAATTTGATAGATTTCTGGATTGTTGGGCCTTTGACTTCTGCATGGTCCCTCCCTTGTGTTTGTTTGGGTGGTTGTCATCATCCCAAGAAATAACCAAGATAAGAAAAAAAGGATGAAATTCAAATGAATTCATTCTTTTACTTGGAAAAGAAGTCTTTGAAGAAATGTTCAGGAGCTTCAAAAACACTTAAGACATTGACTTCAATGTTACTTGGGAGCCATTGTTTAATTCCATCTAGTCATGCTTTGTTAGTACAGATGACCAACGTTTTTTCAGAATAATTATAATCCCTAAGATTTTCATAAGTAGGAAGACTGAGGAAGAAAAATACCTTGTATGATTGTTTGAATCCTAAGTATGTACCATAATCTCTTAGCTTGGACACTTCTAAAGTTGCAGAAGAAATGGAAGGACATTTAACAAGCTATAATGAAATGAGTAAAAAATGTATAAACTTAGGATTTTAACATATCTAGGTGTGAATGCTTCCTCTGCCATTTACTAGCTATGTAACCTTGCGGAAATAATTTTACCCCTCTAAATTTCAGTAGACCTACCTGAAAAAGAGAAATTTATATTTTTGTCTCTAGATTGTAAGCCTTTTCTGTGAATTGCCTGCTCATATCCTTTACCAATTTTTCCAAGTGATGATTGGTTTTCCTTCCAATTTATATTTTCTTATCTTTTTTCTGTACTTACCATTTCTTAGTTATGTGCATAGAAAATATCTTGTTTACATTTTTTAACCTTTGTAATTTTTATATTTACTTTTAATTATACTTATTTACAAATTTGACTAAATCGTATCATTTGACTAAGTTTATAAGTATTTCCTTTTATATCTAGTTAACAAATTCATTCCCACCCACAATATTATATTTTGTCCTATTCAGAAAGTATTACAACTATTTAATCCACCTGTTTTAGGTTGGATTCTCCTAAAATCAGTGCCTGAGGCAATGATTCAATTAAAATAAGTTTAGATGGGAGCTGAAGCCAGAAAACACTGATAGAGAAAAGAGAATGCTCAAGGAGGGAAGGAAAGAAACCAATAAAAAAGACATTATCAAGCAGGTTACAGCTGTGGGCCACTGAATTTCAATCTCTCTGGGAAACTCTGGAAGAAAGTGTAGAATCAGAGTTTTCCTTCCTGAGGGACAGAAAATGGAATGCCTCGGGTCCATCGGTCATTGGCTAAGGGCTGCTTCAGAGGGTACTAACTTCTGGGCACTTCTGGTCTGACCCAGTTAGGTGAACAAAAGCCCACAGGAAGAGTCCAGGTGCTTACATGGGATGCATTGGCACGGATTGAAGTCAGATGCCTAAGGGATATGGATGGGGTACCCATGGCATCTGCTAAGATATTTGAAATTCATTTTTATGTATTTTGTGAAATGGGGATCAAATTTTATCCTTTTTATACGGATAAGCAAAGTTTTTGAGTGAGTTACTGAACAGTTTTTCTTCTCCCCAGCCATGCAGCTTCATTCCTGCCATAAACCAACTTTCCATACACATATGAATGTTTCTAAGCCCTTGGATCTGTTCTTTTGGTCTATTTTTTTAATCTTTTGCCAATTCCACAGATTTTCGTTAATATATTCTTATGATATAATTGAAAGTTTAAATAATGAAACAATTCGAGCAAAGACAAAATCAGAAAATACGTGTAATGCTGACAACTGCTTTTTCCTTTTCTTCTAAGATATTTTACTGATTATATATTCCAAAGATGAATTTTAGTATCAGCTTAACCAGTCATATCCACACACACATACACAGTTAAATTTTGTATTGCACTTACGTTAATTATCATCAGTAATGATCCTCTCATCCAATATAAAAGTTCTCTTTATGTTTTTCATAATCATCTAATTATTGCTTCCCAACTATTATTTATCTCTTATTTTAAAATGGATTCATGCTTATTGTAGAGGGCTTTCTACTCTTGCTAATGAGATTCTCATAGTAAATTATCTACTGGGATTGTGTTGGTCTGAAGTAAAGGTTTTATGCCTGAGAACTGTACTGAAGTCTATTATGAGTAGAGAGTGTAGATTTTCTTGGACTTTCATTAAAGAAAATCATACCAATGTAATAAATAAAAATTTTTATTGCATTTTATCCTCATATTATGTTTTCTTGACTTACTGCAATTATATATTATTTCTATCCCAGTGTTAAACAGGGAGTTAATAGCAGATATTGTAAAATCCTCCCCATTTATCCTGGTTTTTATATTGAATTTTGCTGTACCCCCTGTAACAAATTTTAAAAGGTTATTTTCTTTCCTTGTTTGCTAACAGTTACTATGGAAAACATTAAACATTATAAACATTTTTTATCTGCATCTATTTAGATGATTGCATGTTTTTCTCCTTTTATCTGTTAATGTGTTTACATGCATTAATATATTTTTGAATGTCAAAGAGTTCTTGACTTCCTGGGAAAATCTTTACTTTGTCATAGCATAAGTTTAATATCCTTTTTATTTCATTCATTAATCAGAATTCTTAAAGCCATTACTAACAATTTTCATTTGCTCTAATGTGCTTGGCTGATATATAACATTTCAGATTCAAAAACAGAGTTGAGTAATTCTGCCTTTTTATTTTCTGGAATAATATGCAAAAGTCGTATATCATTTGGTTTTTGAAATTTCTCAAATTATGTAGGTATTATGCATTTGATTTATATTCAGAAATGGTTCAACTAAAGTATTAGTTGGTTCTTGAATATTACAGTTATTTTTTAAATTCAGTAAGTAAATCATCTTTCTCTAAAACATTGTTTATTTTCTCTGTTTTAATTATTGGGATAAAATTGTTTATACTGTTTATTCAGTGCTTATACATTTCTACCATCAATAATTTTGACCCCTTGGCATTTCCTAAGAAGCTCGATTTTGTTTTATTTCTAGTTAGTTTCCATAAATATGTCAAAATGTTTCTCTAATAAGTTAGTATTTATATGTAGTTTCTCCTTTTACTTATTTCCTCTCTATTCATGTGCACTTTCTGAATCTTTAAAAAATAACTTATGATCTTATTGGTTAGTTTTCTCCTCTACTTTCATGAGCTTACTTTTTATTACCTACCTTCTTCTACACCTGAATTTGTTTTGGTAATTTTCCATCTATCACACTTTTATTGGATGAATTTTGAGCTATAAATTTTCTTTAGCCGCATTTCTGTGATTTTGATACGTAGCATTTCATTTTCTTTATTTCTATATATTCTCTAATTTTTATCACAGTTGCTTCTTTGAACCATGAATTACATAGCTGGGATTTTAATTTTTCCTTATGAGTGATTATTTGGGTATTACACTTCGTATTGATTTCAGGTACAGTCATATTGTAGCCCAGTAGTGTGATCTCTTTGAAACCATTCTTTCGTAAATGTAGAGATTCTTTTTTAAATATATATAGCGGTACTATGTGGGTGGTCTTTTGACATAACCTGCGAAAAATCTAAATGTCGCTTGCAAGATTCTATGTATGTTCAGTAGCTCAATTTGCCAACTTTGTTCAAATCTTTCATAGCCTTATGAGTTTTGCTTTTACTATGCTGTACTTATCAGCCAGCAATTCCTAAATTTTTATGTTTGTGGTTTTATCCATTTCTCTGTGTCAATTTCTTTAGGACAACTTTGGCTCTACAGAATTTGAGACACTGCTTTTTGGATCTAGATTGTTATACTTTTCCCTATGAATTGATTTTTTTTAATAATAAAGACCCTCTCTAGTCTAAAAATGTATTTTTTCATAAGTCAATTTGCCTTTTATTAATACCATTGCACCATTTTGTTTTAGTTGGTTTTTCTCTCACATGTTTTTGTGTGTGTCTTCAGATTCATTTTGCATGTGTCATTGTTTTGTTGTTTGTTTCTTTTGGGTAACATATATTTAAATTTTATCCTTGGTGTCCTTTTTTAAAAAATAAGTTCAGCCTCAGAGTATATGTTTCTTAAATAAGTGACGGAATCCTTTTCACTTGTTTCTATTACCAATTTTACCATTTTATTATAGATTTTTATTTCTTATGTTTCTCATTTGTCTTTTCTATTGTATATCACTTATTTCCTTGATTTAATTTCTTCCTTCAGTTCTCTTTTTCTAATTCTGAAAGTTATCCATATTATTATTAATCTTTGGTGGTTTCTCTTAAAATTGTAACATTCTCCCTCAACTTGAGCAAAATGTTAATCATTATTTCTATTATTTTCCTCAACAAGGCAAAGGTCTTAAAATGCTTTGATTTTGATCCTATCCTTCTGTTTAATGCAATTTTTAATGTCTCAGTCTTTTGGAGATTGAATTTCTTTCTCTTCTGGTCTCCGTAGTTATCGTTGATAGGTCAGTTAATTTTTATTCTTTTGAGTGTAGCCTCTTTAAACCTCTGGTTGCTTTAAACATTTTCTCTTCATTTTAAATAATGTATAGTTTTATTTAAAAGGTCTAAGAATTAATTTTAATCAAGATCAGTGTGTTTCTTTAAACCTGGAGTCCAGTTTTCCCTTAGTTATAAGAAATTCTCAGTGAATATATCCTAGAATATTACTTCTCTCTAGTCTGATAATAATGTATGTATAGAATACTTATTAGATATACATTGGACTCTTCCTTTCACTTCCATGACTCTAGTTCATGTTTTTCATTTCCTTATCAAAATGGGCTCTATTCTGAGGACTCTTATCAGAGCTGCCTTCGAATTCATTACTTTCTCCAAAGTTCTATTTTATGTGTTTAAAACTTATTCATTGAGTTGTAAATTTAAGTATTTCTCATATCTATAAATTGTTTCTTTTTTACATTTGCTCATTTAACTCTGTAATTATCTTTATTGAATCTATTTTTCTATATATGCAGTCATTTTAAGCACCAATTTTTTGGATGTCTTAAAGTATTTTGCTCCCTCCTCAGGTTCAGTTAGGGTTTAATTCATTTGACTGTGTGTTGGTATACTGTACCTCATAGTGATTTGTTTACTTGTATGGTTAAATGGTTTTTGTGAACTAATATTGAGTGAGCTTTTGTTCTCCCCTCTCGTGGAAGTCCTGTACTCTTTCAGTTGTAAAAGTATATACAGAGAAATTCTGCACTTGTTTCACTCAAGATCCCAGTGATTTCACCAATCTGGGACATGTTTTATATGTTGGTTTGTCAATTTAGCATCTATTACTCCACAGTTCCTATAAAGTAGATTTTAATCTGTGCATTGCTGATGTTTCCATTTCCAACCAGAATCACGGCAGGTGAAGGTCTCCCATGTTGCTTCCCAGAGTCTGAAGGAGGAGAGCTTCTATTTACCCTTAAGGGAGACCTCAAGGGATTTCAGCTTTGTGCAGAGGTTTTTTCTTCCTGTTTGGTACAGAGAGAGATCAGTTTTGTCTTTGTGTGGACATTAACACCTAGCTGTCAGCCAGTAGGGGCCATATCTAGTCTATACCATTTGTACACTTAAACCTGAGGCATCAACTTATACGTTTACAGCTCTGCCTTAGAGTTTATTCTTTCGTTTTCAGCACCTAGGGATTTTCCATTCTTTCTTCGATTATGTATAGAAAATAAGTTTATTATATTTTATCTAACATTTCCATGTATTGTGAGTGAGTTGGCCTCAGCTCAGTCTGCCATGTTTCTGTAAGTTATAAAACAATTTTTTTAGGACTGTCTGTCCCATATCTGGAGACCCAGCTGTGAAGAGAAAAACAGAGGTTTTATTTTTTTCTGGTAACTCAGGCAACAGAAGTTACGCTAGAATTTTCAGAATTTCTTTTCTCTCTTTATGGAGTTTTAAAAAGAAACAGTGAGAATGGAAGTGTCTTGTGTTTTTGCTATTCTGAGAAATTCTTAACTTCAGGGGCCAGTATGAGACCTTGGGTGAATGCTTCAAGAAGAAGCAATGCATGAAAATAAGCACCTTCATCATATCTAATATGATATGTGCTACAAGAAAATCTTCCTATTTTTTCCCGTGCTCATTAGCCTACATCTTTCAAATGGGGGAACTTTTTCCTCTAAATGTGGGAAACAGTAATAAACATGTCCTGGTGTACTAAGGGAACGCAGGAATGAATCCTCACTGGCTTAGATTACTATGCATGGCTTATTCAATTGGTGGCTATGGGGCATTTTTTACCTACGTCCTGATTTTCCTCACACCAAAAAAGACTCATATAGTCTCTTCATGCACACAGGAGCCTATATTTATATACACATACAAGGGCTTGAACATACAAGCAAGCACACCCAGAATAAGAAAAGGAAAGAGCATCTCTGTATTGTTGAAAAGGGGAGGAGTAATTTTGTTAGCATCTGAGTTTTGGTACCAAATTGAGATTATAAGAAACGGGGGAGCATGAAGATAGGGAATGAAAGAAGGGACAGACATAACATAAATGGGTTGGACTTACAGTGTCTCATAGAGGAAAGCTCATAGTAGAAGAGAATAGACCTGATGATGGATTGGGAAAAATACAGGAAATAAGTGATGCTAAATAAGCTGACCCAGCTATAGTTTTTAAAACCATTTTGATAGGCCATGCAATACACATGCCATGACCATTGTCCACTCCAATGTAGTGAACCCCTCAGTGTCCTCAGCGTGTCATATGAAATATACTGATGTAAGAAGAGTACAGTCATATTCACAGAAGCTCTTGTTTTTATTCCTGAAGTGCATCTCCAATGAACACTGTTCTGAGGTGTTGTCCAGTTACAAATACTTGTTTTTTTTTTGAGGCAGTCTTGCTCTGTCACCCAGGCTGGAGTGCAGTGGCATGATTTCAGCTCACTGCAAACTCCTCCTCTGGGGTTCAAGCAATTCTCCAGCCTCAGCCTCCCAAGTAGTCGGGATTACAGGCACACACCACCACACTTGGCTAACTTTTTGTGTTTTTAGTAGAGACGTGGTTTTGCCACGTTGGCCAAGCTGGTCTAGAACTCCTGACCTCTGGTGATCTAACCACCTCGGCCTCCCAAAGTGCTGGGATTACAGATGTGAGCCATGGCACCTAGCCAAAGATACATTTAACACAGGGCGATTCTATTATAAATGAAAATACATAGTATGGAAAGGAAGAAACTAATATGCTCTCTAATTATGACTGATGTATAATTATTCACAAAGGGAAAAGGAAAGTGGCATTAATGAACATCTATGTGTAAGGCATCATCCTAGGTCATTTATAACAAGACAGTAGACACTTAGAGTCTTTGCTTACAATCTGCCCTCAATGATCTGAAAAACACAATGGTCTTTGAGATTCATATCACCTTCTGTTGAAATACCCACTGGATAAAAATAAATCAAAGATACCTGATTATAGTAGATTTTGCCCTTTTGCTTATTCACACATTTATTCATATTTGTCTAGCATATTATATGCAAAAACTAAATTTAAAATATTTGAGAAGAATGTCATAGTTCTATCACACACAACTACTGTGAAGTTTTGTTTATCTACATGAGATATGTCTTTCTAATATTAAATACATAAATATATTTTAATAGAGCATGTATCAGGTACTCAGAGTTTTTTAAAGGTCCACCTTTGTCTCTTGCATTGATGCAGATGTGAAATTCACCAGTACCGCAGTCATTTACAAGGTTCACATGTGGTTCTTGGAAAATCTAGGTCACCTCTCAATATCGGGATGCTAAATTGCATATAAAGCAGGTCAGCTATCCTGCACCACTGATTTACAGCACCATGACAGCCTGCTATTTGCCTTTAAGAGTTAAATTGTATCTGCTAATCCTAGCTTTTAAGCAGCTAAAACTGACATTGCTTAATTTACTTGTAACCCTTATAACAGACTTTTAGCAGAGGGTATTGGTCTTTGTACTGGATTGAAAACTGGAAGTCCCATAGGAAATTGACTAAAACTATTATCATAGTTAAGGTTGCCTATCATTCTAATTATAATTCACATCCAATAATGAACACCGTGTTCAATAATATTTAATTCAAATCATGATGCCGAGTATAAAATTACATATCGAGAGAATTCATTAGAAGTTTCAAAAGTAAGCTGAGTAAATGTGCCTCGGAGAATGTATTTGATGAATTTGTAAAAGTATTTAAATTAGATCTGTAAAGTATTATGAAAAATCCACAAGGGATGCACAATTAGGAGAATAAGCTCTTCAAGGCCAGGAGCTGCTGGGCATTCACGGCAAAATGCTTTCTGATATATTGTTTATGCAAAGCAGGCATATGGGAGGGGGAAGCTATAATAGATAACAAAGCAGAAATGCCACAGAGGTGACGCCAAAAGTAATTAAATAAAAAATAAGTAATTCCTTCATAATTAGTTCTTTACCCTTTGCCTACCTATTATTCATATGTCACTAAAGTATTTTTAATATGGGACAAATGGTTATTTAATTTATGCATGTTTTATAAAGTCCATAATATATGAGTTTCCTGCAACACTCATTCATAACAAAGTCTTTTTCAAACTGTAGTGTGTAGGTTACACAATGCTGAATGTGCAATTATGTAATTTATAACACTTAAACTGGTTATTTCCATAGTGATTCTATATTAATATTCCAATGATGCATGAAAATGTTGTCCATTTTAATTTATGTTGTGCTCATTACCATATAGCTAGGGTAATTTCAACATTTAATAAATGTACCTACTGGTTCATTCATTCATTCTTTTGCATATGTATTTACTTTGTTCAACGTTTGTTTAATGGTAACTAGATTCCAGATGTTGTGCTTGAATGGTGGTGAAAAACCAGTAAAGGTCAAGAAGACAAATGGTTCATCTGATAGTGGAGTTTACATCCCAACAGGGGAGACAGTCATTTCATAAATAGCCTCACACACAGAGCAACATTAAAAAATAAAAATCTGTCTAAAGCAGGAGGCAACAAACTTTTTCAGTAAAGAGCCAGATAATAAATATTTTATTATGTCAGCCAAAGGATCTCTGCTGTGTCTACTCATCTCTGCAGTGGTGGGCAAAAGCAGTCATAGACAACACATCAATAAACGAATATGGCAGTGTTCTAATATGATTTTGTTTACCTAAAACAGGTGACAGCCTAGATTTGGTCCATAGATTGTAGTTTGCCAATCCCTGCCTTAAATATGAGATAGAGAGTTCTAGGAAAATATTTTAAAAAGTTTTCCTCTAGAATGAGCAAGGGGTAGCTAGTGAAATTTTTACTGAAGGATGACATGTAGGGCAAGATTAGTGGAAAGTATCTAGATGATAAGTGGGAAATAGTTGGTGTAGAGGATAGTTTTAAAAAAGACAATGGCCATATTGACAGAAGTGAATGCCTAACCCTTGAGGAAATTAATGCTCAAGGCAGCCAAGTGACTTACCTAGTTCAGATTCCAGTCTATGTTACTCTAATTCCAAAACCTTATCTCCTTTCAATCTTACCACACTGCCTCCTTGTGAGACACAGAGACATATGGAAACATAATCTCTTTTCTCTTAGGAGTTGGCAATCCATTATAAACTCTTTTAGACTTCATAAGGTCAAATAAAAATTTAAACTTACCTTTGGCCAACCTTTATAATTTCCTGATGTGACAAAGACCAGGAATGGATTCATGAGGGAATGTTCACAGGAAACTTTCTAAAACACATTTGTTATATTCCAAACCACCAGCTTCTACACACATAATAGATCACAAAGCAGACTTTGTAGAGGGACAGAACCCTGTTGGATATTTTAGAATGGACCTTGAGCCCCAATGTCTGGGGCGCGGTTTATGGATTGCTATGAGGCAGAGCAATGAGAGATTTACAGGCTTGAGGTAAAAAGAGAAAAATATGTATCTTGTAGCTAGCAGAAGAGTTAATATACTAGAAACAGTATACTTTTTTCCTCCAAGAATAATTAAATATGTTTTATAAGCATGAAGGTACACAAGTGTAAGTTTGTTACTGTTTAATTTTACTAAAAAATGCCTGTATGTGCACTGATTCGTCTTATCCCTAATGGACAAATGCCTTTTTATAGCATCCAAACACTTCTGTGATCGCTTTTCAAAATGCTAGTTAAGATTTTATCTCAAAATGTAGTTAAATAAAATACAAAGCTTAATAAAATGCAGTAAAGAACCAAGTGATTTGTAAATATTTATTTTCTGTAAGAGTTAGATGGCATTTTAATACAGAGTCTTTAGCAGACACATTGAAAAAGAGGCATTATGTCTTGACAGAATCAAGAAAAATCTGATTTTCATAATTAAAGAAATGGAAAAGAAGACAAGAAAATGCCTTGTTCCTTTTATCATGTACAAACTGGCCTAAATACATGCTTTGAGTGAAGTAAGATTGACTTTAAAGCACATGCTTTTATTCAATTTGATCAGAAAGAACATAGATGGGTTTGGATACAAACTAAGAAAAGAGCCATAAATTCCAAGAATTTTCATTTTCTAGTTAATTCTATTCTGAAATGAGATTTTTCTTAGCTGTTAGGAAAGAAAAGGGCTATTAACTAGGCATTAACAAGCAATTTCCAGGTCAATTTTGCAGATAAAAATGTTTGATTAAAGATAGTGTCTGTAGCTATTTAGAGGTGTTACTAAAACCAAATGTGAGACTTAAAGGGAATTTCCTATTAGCAGTTTTTCCCTTGTCCTCCATACTTTATTACTTCACAATATAGTTAGAGCTTCTTTTAGACAGATACTGAAGAAGAGAAATAAATTGGTAAAGTATTTAATGAGTGTTGATTATTGAAAAAACAGAAATTGAGATCTGTATTTCCAAGATAAGTATTTTCCTTTCAATTAAGAAGAGAATGTTCTCCTGCATGTTCTCACTCATGAGTGGGTGTTGAACAATGAGAACACATGGACACAGGGAAAAGCACATCATACACCTGGGCATGTTGAGGGGTCGGGGGGAGTAGGGGAGAAATAGCAGAGGGTGGGGATTGCGAAGGATAACATTAGGAAAAATGCTTACTGTAGGTGACAGAGGGGATGGATGCAACAAACCACCATGGCATGTGTATACCTGTGTAACAATCCTGCATGATCTGCACATATACCCCAGAGCTTAAAGTATAATTTAAAAAACTAAATAGTGTTCTCAAAGATCAAATATGTATAAAATACAAATATATAATGAAATAACACCACAACATTTGTTTATGTGAGAGAAATGTATCTTATTCGATTTTTTACATATTTGCCACGTTAGATCAAATATTTTGTTCAGACTGTTAATAAAGATACTTGCTTCAAACATAGTGTTTTCATTACAAAGATTGTTTTATTAACCTATTGGTTGTCCGTTAGCCACCATGGGGTGTTTCTAGTTGGGACGATAGAAGGCTAATAATTCTCTAAATGGTTCTACCTTGTCCAGAAATTCTGACACACTCAATTATGTTTCAAGAAGCCAAAATGGTTTTGGAAAACAAAGATACAAAACATTACAAGTAGCATTTCTGATCTTTAAGTATATCTCCAACAACTCATAAGTTTCATGAAAATTGTGAGAAATAGAGCTAAATACCCATGGCAAAATCTTTTATGACTTGAAATATATAAAGCATTAATTTAGCTGTTTTCCAAAAACCTCTCAATAGGTTTTATCCCTCTTATTTTCATTCTTCATGCTTCTCTGATTGGTTTATTTAATTGTATAAAGTTGGATTTGACACAGTGTCACAAGAGAATTAAAAGAGACAGTGAGCTCCTTGGAAAATGAGCCCATGATCTGCTCTTCTGTAAGTAGGGTCCCATGTCTCCCACCAAATGTGAGACTTGTCTTGCACTGTGCCAGACACACAGCTAACATCAAACCACCTGCCACAGGATGGATGGATGAATGAATGAACAACAGATAAGCATCCTTCATGATATGTAGAGGCATTTAATTTTTTCTCAAAGAGGCCAAAACCCAAACTCCACTCCAGGATAACTGCAGCGTTGTGTGTCTGCTTGTTTGTCTCTTGTTCTTTTTCTTTTTTCTTCCTTTTTTTTTTCTGAGATGGAATTTCCCTCTTGTCACCCAGGCTGGAGTGCAATGGCGTGATCTGAGCTCACTGCAACCACTGCCTCCTGGGTTCAAGTGATTCTCCTGCCTCAGTCTCACAAGCAGCTGGGATTACAGGTGCCCATCACCATGACCAGCTAATGTTTTTTGTATTTTTAATAGAGACAGGGTTTCACCACATTGGACAGACTGGTCTCGAACTCCTGACCTCAGGTGATTCGTCCGCCTCAGCCTCCCATAGTGCTGGGGTTATAGGCGTGAATCACTGCACCCGGCTAGTTTATTTTTCTCCTTGATGCCCTGGTTGCTCTTGCTAACTGGCATGATATAACAAGATACCAATAATCATAGAATAATAGTAACATAACTTGTGTTTCCTAGGAATGGATACTGACCATCCCTCAGTATTACAGTGAAGATTTTAATAGGTATAGTTTAAAATGTTTAAGAGACGATCTTTAACATTTTTGTCTTTGTTTAAATTGTGGTTGAAAATGGTTGAATCCACTTTTTTTTGTAAATGTGATCATTTGCTAATTATGTGGCCAATGTCAATATCTCTAACTTTATAGATTTTGTAGAAAAGTTGGTAAACAAAACAATAAAGTGACTTACTTCTTCCCTTGAAATCAAATCTTTATTCCCCAAGACCAAAACACATGCTGTGATTATTAGATTTCCTTATCTTTTCTCTCCCATATGGAAGTTTAATAAGTCAGTAAGTCAATTTCAAGTTTGTTCCTATTGCAGTCTATATTGTCAGGCTAGGTAACCCTTCCAACCCCTTAAATAACAGCTAATTCTATTAGGATGTACTGCCAGAGTCAGGTACATTGGTGACTCAAATAAGCCAAACTTCTAAGTATCCATATCCCTGTGAAGTATCTACAACATGCCTTCACCAACTGAATATGCCAGATGTGACAATGTGCTACTTCTGATGCTAGCTTAAAAAGTTCTGGCACTTTCTCCTTTTCCCCTCTTAGGCTCCCTGAGCTGCCATGTCAGATGTCCTACTATCTTGCTAGAGAGACCACATGGAGAAATCATGTGGAGATAGCACATGGAAAGGTATAGGATAGAAAGGAAAAGGTTTCACCGCCAGCAGACTCATCAGCTAAATATGGATACATGAGTGGGCACCTGTGCGATCAGCAGAAGAATCACCTGGCTGAGTTAAGCACAAATTAATGATTTGTAATGAAGTAAATTGAATGTTTTTTTAGGCCACTAAGTTTTGGCATGGTTTGCTATGCATCAGTAGATAGTCCCAAAAAGTCTTAAGAAAGACTTTATGGATGAGAAGTATATAGCTGAGGAGTTGTGGGAATTAAACAAAGGGGGCATTATATTTTATTCACAGGAAACAAAGTAGACATCATTCCTGGGTAAGAAAAGAGATCTATATGCTTCAATAAATGAGAAAAGAAGGGAGGGAGGGAGGGAGGGAGAGGGGTGAAGAGTAAGAGAGTCGGGGGAAAGAGAGAGAGAGGAAGAACGGAGAGAGAGTGCACCACAAGAACAAGCACAATTACTTTAGTTGTTACTGTGTGGAGAGTGGATGGAAGGGGGCCGAGGGTAAAAACAGAGACTAGTAAAAAGGATATTGCAATATTTCAAGTGGGAGATGACAGTGACTTGGCATAGCATTAGAGCTGTGCAGCTGGAGTGAAGAGACAGATATGAAACAGACGTTTTGGAGAAGTAATCAAGTCTGTTTTTAAAAAAAAAAATAGATTGGATGCAGGTTATGAGAGCGAGAGGTGTCAATGATGACTCCTTAATTTCTCATGTGAGCAAACAGTTGCCTAAAGGTAGCACTTATTGAAATTCAAGGCCCTGGAATAGAGCTTTATTGGGAGGATGATTCTGAGTATTAGACCTGCTACATTTATTTGAGATGTCCATGAGATATCAAGTGGAGACATCAAAAAGCCAATTGGATGTATTTTTCTTTGGCTCGGGGAAGAGGTCTGTGGTGGAAATAGTATTTAAAGCTACTGGAGCTGAAATAATGCCCTAGTGGAGTGTATAGAGTACAAATCAAAGACAGTCCATACTTAAGCCCTATAGAGCTCCATTTGCTGATGATTAAGTTAAGGAGGAGAAAGAAAATAAGTGAGCCCAGAGGTAATGATCTGAGAGAGTGAGAAGACCTAGAATAGTATGATATAGGGAAAGTCAAGATAAGAATTTTCAGAAATACAGGAGTTGCTTCTGATGGGTAAAGTAAATTGAAAACAGGAGTGTCCACTGTATTTAGAAATATGACGTTCATGGGGAACTTTTGGAAGAGCAACTTTAGTAGAGTAATGGAGAAATTCTGACACATTCAATTATGTATCAAGAAGCCAAACTGGACTGAGTGGAGAATGGAATGGATGAGAGACTGTTGGTGGAGGACTCAGCAGCAGCTTGAGCAGATACGTCTTTGAGAAACTTAGCTATGAAGGAGGTACAAGAATTATGTCAGAAACTAGGAAAGGGAATAGGATTGAAGGATAAGCATTAAAGCATTCAACATACTACTTTTAACATGAATGGAAAGAATCTGGTTGAGAGGAAGAGGTTGAAGATGCAGGATGGGGAAGGGAGAAAATGGAATAAATAACGCAGAAACTTACAGAGAATTGACTTTGAATCTAGTAGTTACCTGACTCAGGAACCTTCTATGACTTCCAAAGGCCACATATGATCATGCCTTAAACTTGTGTGCTGATCATGTCTGTGACCTGGAAGGCTTTTCTCTCCCAGACACCTGCAGGGCTCATTTTATCCTCGCCTTCCAATCCTTATCCAAATCTTTTCTTCTCAGGAATGCCGCCCTATGTAAATTCCCAACTTCTTTCCTCAAGATTTCCAGTCTCTCACCTTGATCTGCTTTTAAATTTTCTTTCTCACTGTATTTATGTCAGCCTGTGATGTAATTAATTAGATATGATCCATAATAGTTATGATCTTTTTATTTATTGTGTTTGATGCTTATGTAATATCTCCTTCCCAACTAGAATTTAACCTCTACCAGTACAGGGAAGTTTGTCTGTTTTCTTCACCAATATGATCCTCCCAGTTTCTGACGTATTTCTCTACTCCTTCCATAGCTTAGGAAACCCTTCTGCTGGGCATTCAGGAGTGTGTTTGTCTGGTGTGAGTTGAGGGAGGTAGTGACATGTTTATACATCGTGTGCTGTTTAACATGACTTGTTCAAACCCTTCCTCACTGTTCTCTGCACAGTCTCTTTTCCATCCCAGTTCTCTGACCTTATGCCTGTGATCCCTAACCACTCACACAGCTGGAACAATCTCCTTTATTTCCTCCACCCATCCTAATCCATCTCCACAGCATCCCAAGGATAACAAGCCCACGTTACTCACAGATACCTTCTGTGGACTATTTTGTATAGAAAATTGGAACCACAGTGTATTCATTTGTTTTCACACTGCTATAAAAAAAAATACTACCCAAGACTGGGTAATTTATAAACAAAAAAGATTTAATGGACTCACAGTATCCCTTGGCTGGGGAGGCCTCAGGAAACTTACAGTCATGGTAGAAGGAGAAGGAGGCACTTTCTTCACAAGGCGGCAGGAAAGACAGAGGGTGGGAAGGGGGAAGAGCCTCTTATGAAACCAACACATCTCGTGAGATCTCATTCACTATCATGAAAACGGCATGGAGAAAACCGCCCCCATGATTCAATACCTCCTACCAGGTCTCTCCCTTAACATGACATTATAATTCGAGATGAGATTTTCGTGGGGATACAAAGCCAAACCATATCTCATAGGATGGATCGCCCCATTAGTCTCATGTGGGCCTTGACATACTGTCCACATTTTATCTGCTGCATCATCTGCAAGGGTGCCTTCATTTGGGAGCAGAATAGGAAAATACAGGTCTTGCCTATTGTTAAGTACCTCAGCAAAATGGTGTTAATATGTTTTAAAGGCCCTATCATTACAACAGTAATAAATAAGTGTTTATTAAGACTGTGTGTGTGTGTGCACGCATTTTAGAAAAATTGATGGTCGTGTTAACCAAGTTTTTAGTTGATCTCTGAGAACCACCCAAAAGTATTATGGGACTCTCAAAAGCCACACAAGTAATCACCATTTGTCTCCCCTCACCTGAGAGAGAGATGATTCCAAAAATATGTCTCTTGACTCAATTGATTTTTTTAGCCCTTAAGTTTCTTACTTCTTTCATATATGTGTAAGTTTATCTCCAAAATAACAAAAACTGAGGATTTAATAATATTGGATCTTGGATCATACCACTTTCCTCATATTGGTTGACCTTGTTTTTTCTGACAGTCTGGGTTGGAAAGACAATAAGCAATGCTTATTTCAGTGTTGCCCTAATATTTGTGTGTGTGGCCAGAGGGGGGCAGAGGGAGACTACTTATTATAGAGACTTTCTCACTGTGCATGTAACCCAATCTAAAAGCAGATGATGTCTTTCCAGACAGTGGTCTGGTCAAGAGAAGAGCCAATGGGCAGAAAGTCAATGCCACTCCTCTTTAATTTTGTTTTTAAATTTTTGTGGGTACCTGGTAGGTGTGTCTTGTTCTTGACCTAATGCTGAGGGTAATACACAGCAAGAACCTGGTCTCTCTTTGCCTGAGCCCAGCTGATAAATTGGAACAGGCATGCCTGCATTCATTTAAGCAACTTTGTTCAAAATTAAGGGAGTATAAGTAGAAATAAATTATTTTGAACCTTTCTTCTGGGGAAAAAAAGCCTTTCTTCTGGTAATAAAAAGAAGGAAAGGGAAATAAATGGGGTTGGGGACAAACTTCTAGGGAATCATTTATAAAAAATAAAAATGGAAATTAGAAAATATGTGTAAAGTGTGAAACTCTGGAGAGCTACACAACCTAAAAGCCGAAATCGGGGGAAGGCAAGTCTAAAAGCGGGCATGTGAGATACGCTGAATATACCCTTCTCCAAGGAGGGTCCCAACAGTCACAGAGAAGAGAGCCCCTCTCTTCCGACTTGAGTAGATTTGTTGTCTAACAAAACCTTTTCGGCACCTTGTGAAGGAATACATTTTCTCAGAGTTGAGAATTTAATTTTTTTTAAAAATGCAACATGGAAGCCTTTAGGGTGAATTTGCTGTTTGCAGGAAGTGCTCCAATGGCAACCAGGAGCCATTTTATTCTGTATCCCCAAGTGGGGTCCAAGTCTGTGTTCAGGGTTCAATGAAGGAGTTTCCTGAAGGGCGAGAGGAAAGGGCCGTTGATATTCTTTTGGCAATGGTGAGTGCCACTTGGGAAAAGCATTCCTGGGAGAGGGGACCTGTGGTCCTCATATTAAGTAGAGCTAATGAAAAATAGACTCCAGCCCAAAGAGAGCTCTGGGAGTGAGCTTTCAATAAATCCAAAGAGTGGCTAAGAGAGAGCCATGCCTGAGCTCTGGGATTAGGGAGTGTTCAAAAGATGAGAAGGAGTGTCTGTTCGTTTTCTTTGACAGTCTTTGTTCAGTTGGTGAAGTAAAATGATCAAGTAATCTGTGAACACCTGTGCCTATTTTACTGTAAGAGCCAGATTTGGTAGGGTACAAAGCAGGAAACCACTGAATCATGCTCATCACTGATACTGTAAACCTACTTTACTGACTCATTCTTTCTCATCCCTGGACAAAACCTGAGCCAAGTATTTTGGTTTTTCTGGTCACGTTTAGGTTATAAATGAACAGTGTTGTGTTCAATCTAAAGCAAACTTTAACTTCTCATTCAGCTTAAAATTTCTCCCATCCCCGGCTCTGGCCCAGCTCAGGCTCTCAGGGATGTGTAATGGACATGGGTATCACAGCAGAGTTTTCTCCAACACGTTCTTCGACCCTTTCTCCTCCTTGCTCTGCCTGCAACACTTCCTGGGCTGGGGGTGGGAGAGGAAAGAAGCGGGGGTGCTCTCCCGCTCCACTGTCCCCTGGTTTAGACAGTGCCCACTCTGGGCTGGCTGTGACCCCTTCCTCCATTTTTGTGCATGTGGTCCACCCTACGTAGGCTCGTGCCATTGGAATTTCCAACTTCTGGAGGAGGAGGAATCTTTTTGAATAGGTTTGAATCCAGCCGTCTCCTTTGGTATCCACTTGACCTTGACATATTTGGGGAGTTGAGCTGTTGCCACTCCTGCACTATTTTTTTTTTTGAGATGGGGTCACCCAGGCTGGAGGGCAGTGGCGCGATCTCGGCTCACTGCAACCTCCGCCTCCTGGGTTTAAGCGATTCTCCTTCCTCAGTCTCCCGAGTAGCTGGGACTAAAGGCGCTTGCCACCACACCCAGATAATTTTTGTGTTTTTAATAGAGACGGGGTTTCACAATGTTGGTCAGGGTGGTCTAGACTTCCTGACCTCGTGATCCACCTGCCTTGGCCTCCCAAAGTGCTGGGATTACAGGCATGAGCTACCGGGCCCAGTCTCCTGTGCTCTTTTCATTGAGCTAAGGCAGGGAACTCCAGCACACCCTTTGCTCAAGCAAACTTTTCTAGGAAGCAGAAGCCCCTGGGCACTATAGACTTCTACAAAAACGACAGCATCTCCAATTGCTCTTTCCTGAGCTCTGCACTGGGCTTCTTGAAATGGAAAAGCAGAAAATGCAGCAAGGGTTCTGCTGGAAAAAAGGAGCAACTTCCTCTTCTGACAAGTGCTTCTAGTCTTGAAGTCTCTCTCATTTGATGGGAGGTGAAGGCAGAAATACATCTTTTTCCAACCCCACGTCTCTACATGTGTGAAGCACAGTGATGCACACTCTAGAACTTTGCAGAGAAATCCCCTATCCCTACCACCTTCAGTCCCTCTACTGCTTTAGCTTTAAGTGAGAGGTGAACTGGGTCACCAGATCACTTCATACCCATCTTTGAGTCTTTCGCCAAAATTCCCAAGAACGAAAAGGCCACGTCTGTGTGTTTTTCTGCTATGTTTTCAAACACATATGCCGTGCACAGAAGGGAAAGATGAGCACAGCTCACAGCCTTCAAGGGCTTCATGGAAAGGGTGAAATTTAAACTTACAAGTCGAGTCTGGGTGAGTGGAAATGTGAAAGGAGTGTGTGTGGTGCATGGGGTCTGGCTTGAGAAATGGCACAGACATATGAATAGGCTGAGAAGATTTAATGGATGTAGTGAGACCAGAAGAAAGAGAATTCTGCAAGGCCAAGGTAGGATGTTAATGGCAAGGAAAATGCTATTGTGCTTTGTTTGGCAGGAAAGTAACAGGAGAAACGGTGGCTTAGGAAGATGATGGAGAGCTATGAAAGGGAAGATAGATAGATACTGATGTTTCTTGCCCTGCACCTTATCACAGTCACTTGTACATTGTTTAAAAGCAGATATAACTCTGTGCGTGATGGCTCATGCCTGTAATCCCAGCACTTTGGGAGGCCGAGGCGGGAGGATCACAAGATCAGGAGTTCGAGACCAGCCTGACCAACATGGTGAAGCCCTGTGTCTACTAAAAATACAAAAATTAGCCAGGCGTGGTGGCAGGCACCTGTAATCTCAGCTACTCAGGAGGCTGAGGCAGGAGAATGGCTTGAACCCAGGAGGCGGAGGTTGTAGTGAGCTGAGATTGCACCACAGCACTCCAGCCTGGGTGACAGAGCAAGACTCCGTCTAAAAAAAAAAAAAAGGCAGATATAAAAAAAGAAAAAAAAAGACTCCAAGTGAAAGAGCTTCAGGTGGCTGTGAGGTGTGTAGCCTTGATGAGAGGGATGGTACAGGACCAAGAGAGCCTTGAAGTGGGGACCTTGTCTGTCTTGTTTGCAGATGTCTCCCAGGGACCTTGAACAATGTGTAGACAATAATAGATATTCAATAAATATTGATTGCATTAAAGTGAATGGATTTTGGGTCTGGAGGCTGGAGGCATGAACATTAATTAAAAGGCTATGACAGGATTCAAGGGGCAAGTGTTGAAACTCTCAAAGCAAGATTGGAAGAATATTGGAGAAGCAATTGAAGCACAGAAATAGTTTTATTCTTCAAATACCCTATTCAAAGAAAGTTGGGAAGGAAGATTAATGTAAGAGTTTATGACAGAAATAGAAATAGCAGAGACAGTATTGAAGCAGGTATGTTTTATAGGTAAAAACGTGATTAGATTATAAATGAGATAATTCAGGCTTAAATAAGAAGACCTAGGAGACATGAATACAGAAGTCCTTGAAACCAGGATTTAAAAAAAAAAAATGTTATTAAAGACTGAGCCTGAAAAAAAGGAGAAGAAAAAGCTAAGAAAAAAAAATCAGCTTTTATTTGTCTAGCTGTGTTCATCAAGCATTCACTGTGCATCAAACAATATGTAATGCTCTTTAAATACACTGGCTAATTTCACCCACATAATAAATGTATAGTAATGATGAATATTATCCCCCGTGTTCAAATAAGGGAGTATTTTGTCCAAGGTCCTGTGGCTGGTAATGTTGGGCCCCAGCCAGTTTGACTGAACTTGGCCACACTTGGCAGGTGGAAGAAGTAAGGGAGAGGTGGATAAGGTCCAGTCACAGCAGAAAGAAGATGTGGAATAATTCAAATCATGTTCTCCGGGAGTTGAAAGGAATAAATGATGAGAGGATTCAAGCCACATGTTCAAAGGTGGTTAGAGAGAACGAATAACAAGGAAAAGACCTGCTGTGTCAAGAAGGTCACTCAGAAGAGCCACCTCAGGAATTCTAGGGGAGACGGTGGGATTTTTGAGACTGTACCAGGTTCATCCTTGAAGAGAAACAGGGAGAGTGGAAGGTTCTGTCCAAAAGGTGTAGTAGAATCAAGGGGGATTTTTCAGATTTGTGAAGTAAAATGTTTGGAATTCCCAGAAATGGAATCTACAGGGAATAAAAGATTCAAAATGCTAAAGGCAAAAAAAAAGTAGTTGAAGGGATAGGTCTTTGAAGGGATGGAGTGTGGTAGAATCCTAGGCATTGATGGACATTGGAATAAAGTGTGTAAAAACTCTTAGGATATATTGAAAACAAGTTCAAATGGTTCAAACAAAGATAATCTTAAGGAAAAAAAAAACCTATATCAAAAGCAATTTATCACAGAAAACCAAACTGGAACCAGTGACTTACACATAAACAATCCCCAGATATGAATAGCATAGCCTGCCCAAGAGCTTCAGATGGAAGATGCTGGATCTGAGATAACCTTGATTTTACTATGCCAGCAAATAATTTATCCATGTAAATCCAGCAGAAACTCTTCCAAGCAGCCTCCACTTAAGCTCATTAAGTGAACAAACGCTCTCTATTTCCTCCAAAAATGTACAGTGACTGATGCTCATTCTTCTTGAATGTTCTGGGCTCGTAGGCTGCATTCAAGGACGCCCTCTCACTTGAACTTCTACATGTCAGATGAAATATTTAGCAAGAGTCAGTTATGAATTTCTCAAATCTGTTTCTATCGGATATTCTCTGTTGCAACTGTGCAATTTAGTTAACTGTTACATAATAGACTATGCATGTGAAAACAATCATTTCCACTAAAGCCAATTTGGAAGACTTTATAAAGATTATTGGAGTTGTGGATTACTTCCCAAATTAGGACATAGGAGTTAGGCAGATGGGGATTAAAATGTCAGTGTTACTACTAATAAAACTAAGATAGGCATCGGGAATCCAGTAGTGACACCCCTGGGTTCCATACACCTATCTAGGTTTCATTAGTAATAACACTGGAGCTCATTTCAGAATTTCAGCAGCATGCTTGTGGAATAATAGTTAGTTCTGGACAACTGGTGGTCTTCACCACAGAGTTGAAAAATGTATCCTTGTGAAGAGGCAGGAAATGTGTCTATGCTAGATTGGGTTCACAAGAGAGAATTTATCTCGTCTGAGCCTGTCTAGCTGCTTCTCCCCAACTCAGCCATGTCTTTCGTTTTGCTACCTAGTGGGAAAAGTGACCGGTAGGGCTAACTGTAACTGATTTCACATGGAAACAAGGCCAGGAAGTGGAGACCCTGCTGCTAAAGCCAAGTCACACACAGACGTATATAAACTCTATACATTAGGTATAGGCAAGACAACTACCAAAAACTTAGGGAAAATTATTCAACTCTAGAGGAATCACAACCACAAATTATAGGCAACTTCTGAGGAGTGTGTTTAGTACAGGAAAAGAACACTAGAAGCCAATTCAGTGAACTCCACTCAGAGAAAAGCTCTTGACTCTATGAAACGTTGACAAATAGATGCATATGAATATGTTTTAAGTGGTAACAAAATATTAAGCCGTGAATCACTGTTATGATTTATCCTTTTTAGCTGACTTTCTAAAGTTAAACAACTTCACTGCTGGTTTCAATCACATTGGACAAGACAGCTTCTCAGTGATCAGAAAGCACATTGCTTCTCAAGTTATTTGTTGCATTCATAAAAAAATAGCATGGTTAATGTAACACCTTGAACTAGAAAGGGAAAACATTGTCACGTGATCAACACTAAGCTCATTTATTCTTTTTGTCATTCTTTCAAAACCATGGGGCTATCTTCTTTTGCCAGGTACTGGGATAAAAATGAGAATTCATATGACTTAATCTCGAATCATCCAAATTTTTGTGTTTGGGAGTGTTTATTTGATAAACCATACTATGCCAGTATAGTGGCACAGATCTCCTGAAAAGCAGATACCAATAAGCAAGGATATGTGCAAGGACTTTATTAGGGGAAATAACTCTGAGAGAAACAGGGAAGGAGCAGAGAGGTTGGGAGAGCTTTAGACTCTGGTATTTTTGCCTAACTCAAAGTGAAGGAGGGAGAAAAGGAGGCATCTTGCAGTCCAAAGAAGGTGTAGCGAGGCTGCTGGGATTTATGAGTACTAGCTCTCCAAGGGAAAGCCAGGTCTCCCAGGAATTGATTGTCTCTGTATGCCGCCATGCTCAGTCATTGGCTGAGAGTCACCAGTGGGAACCCTGGCCTTGGAGCTGAGGCTGTGATGGATTTCAGAGCTCTGCAGCTGGGGCCCTTTGTTATTTACATTCTTTGTAGTTGATCTGAGAGCTGCATTCTCATAGCCACTGCAACCAGGCCCCGAACATTAAAATTTAGAAAGTCTAGATAACACATGCTCATTGTGGGAAACCAGAAAACATACAAGTAAACAATGTGTTTCCTTTGTTTCTTCCTCCCCTTTAATCCATTCACTTCCAAATTATCCTTGTAGAATGCAAAGCTAATCATTTTTCGCTGACTGCCTTCAACAGAAACTCCTTGATCGCTGCTTTCTCTCCTGCTGTTGGCCCTTCCCTTTGCCAGAAGCTGTAGTATCCAGTTCCTTTCCTGTCCCTTATCCTCTGTCAGTGGGTTTCTCATCCTTGAAATGCTAAGGTTTAAACAGCTGCTACCTCCTCTAGGAAGGGTGCTGTTCTTCTTTTAATCAGGTTCTTTTCTCTGCATTTGTGCCTCACCCTGTAATTACTTCCCAGATGTGTCTTTGGCTTATTTGATGTTCCCTCAGCTAAGACTATGAGCTCCTTGAGAGTAAAGACAGGTTTTATTTATCAGGATTTCCAGCACCCAGCAGTGTTCGAAACATGGTAGATGCTAAATTGCTGGGTGACTGCTAAACAAATGAGTGAACGTGCGCGTGTGCACCCCTTGGCAGTTTGAAAAGACAAGACATTCTTGTTGCATGGAATATCAGGAAAATATATTATTTAGTGATGGTGGTTATGACCCTCATTTTGTCTGTGAAATGAGTTATTCTGGCTATTACAGCTTGTAGTAAGAGTGGCCCTTCCCTAAAGAAAAACAATGTGGATATACCACTCTGAACTTCATTTCTATAAAGTGCTTTGCTATAACATTCCATCCAAATCCTCCCAGCTTCCCTTTGATGGCTTAAACCTCTTCAGCTGAGACACTGTGAGTCCAAGCTCCTCTGTCATGGTGAATGGTGGTTCCTACCGTGCTGGGGAGGACACTGAGGCAGATGGCAGTTAGGTGACTCCCTAAGTAAGCGCCATCATTGCAAATGACAGAGTCAGTAGTGGAGTTCATGACCCCCCAATTGTCCTCCCTGCTCTACCTGCCGGGTCATAATTTTCTTATAAGCCATGGATGCTAGGCAATGGGCACTAATGATATGAATGTTTCCTACTGACCGGCATACCCCTGGTCCTCATACGCTTTGCCTGTCACCATCAGGTGAGAAAAACGTGGGGGCAGGGTGGTAAGGCAGATTGAAGCACGGTCTGTTGGCGTGATTCCCATAGAAAGTTGGCTGTATTTATCAAGGCTTGTATTTAGGACCTTTTAAGGAATTTTTAATTACTTAAAAAATAAAGCACTGGCCGGGCACAGTGGCTTATGCCTGTAATCCCAGCACTTTGGGAGGCTGAGGCGGGCGAATCACTTAAGGTCAAACACTCAAGGCCAACCTGGCCAACATGATGAAACCCCATCTCTACTAAAAAAAAAATACAAAATTAGCCGGGCATGGTGGCAGGCGCCTCTAATTCCAGCTACTCTGGAGGCTGAGGCAGAGAATTGCTTGAACCCGGGAGGCAGAGGTTGCAGTGAGCTGAGATTGTGCCACTCCACTCAGCCTGGGTGACGGAGCAAGACTCTGTCTCAAAAAATAAAACACCTTCTTTAATTATTTTAAATCTATTTGGCAAGTATTAATGGATCTGTTTGATTGCCTGAGTCCCACACTCTGCTCAACCCCACCCCATTCCAAAATAGAGTATAGCCAATCATAATTATTTGTTAAAAAAATTATACTTCCTTGATTCTTTAAAATATTGACCGCATAAATAATTGTGATATAAGTGTATTCAGTAGGCAAAGAGTTTTCTTTGGGAGGGAAATTAATGATACAACATTGTGGAATGTTGAGTGAATTTAATTTATTCATTCTGTTAGTTTCCCTCTTAACAGAGATAATTTAAAGTCAATAGTAGTTTCATTTTAAAACTTGTGAATTCTGAAGTCTTCTAATTTAATTATGAAATTAAAAAAGACATCAAATCATTTTGAGTTTACATTTGTATAAGGTAAATAATGTGTACACAACTTGGATAACAAATGACACATCTTTCAAGTATTTCTAATTAACTTCATTCACACATTTTAATTCTTTATTCTCAAATTGTGCAATCACTAATATCATATTTCCAGGATAATAGTATCTGTGAGCTCACGTATATTTTCTCCACCTCTGCTCCTAAAGCTAGAAGAGCCAGACTGTTCTGTTGTAAACTTTTATTGGCAGGGGTTCATAATTCAGCTGTAAAATTTCATGCTGGGCTGCAATTCACTGCACAAACCCTATGCCCTGAGGAACTTATGTTACTACAAAAACAATTGTAAACATCCATTTTTTCTCTTTTTAGGTGGGCCAGAAAAATGGTAGAGTAAGAAACATTATTCTTAAAAAAAAAAAAAAAGACATTTTCTAAAAATAAAACTAGGTGAATGAAATGATCTATTTAGTACTGTGCTGTCATCACCCCTTACCCATCAAAATAATTTTATATTGTAACAATGGAAAATTTATGATTAAAGAGGTACAACTTGCTCCATGGTGCTCAGGGTGCAAGGAAAGTCACCTTTTTCTTATTTTTCTAAGTCAGATTAAATCCAGCATCAAGCCACTGTCATCAAGGTTGACAAGAAGTCCAATAACAGTCAATTTGGAGTGCCCTCTCGCCCTTGGGCTGTAGTGGCACTCCAGGGCTTGTGCAGTCCAGAAAAAGCATAAAGGGCACAGAGCTAGGTGCATGCTTGCCTTTGATCCTTGCCCAGGCAGGTTGTTTTATTGGCAATGTCACCACCACCTTTGCCATCCATGCCAAGCTCAGTAATGGGATCTTTGAGAAGGCTCCCTAGTTCACAGTGCTTACGATGCCAACCTCATTGGTAGTCCCTGGCTCTTGAGGATCCCAAAACACTAGCATGTCCCCACACAGCCACACACACCTCTTTCACATCCAAGACATCTCACTCCCTGCCCCCCAATTTCCTCTTTACCCAGTTTCCAGTCTGCAAGGAATGAGCAATACCTTGATAGACGTCGATGTTTGGAGCATACAAGTTTAATCCCTTCTGACTCTGAACCACAAAACCATTCTTTATTTTTTACTGTCTCGCTTATATTAAATGTGTTGAGAAGAAAGAGTAGATGATTTCAATTTTCCTATTTTTTCTACTTCAGACAAAAAAAAAACACAAATGCATGTTTTGTATTAATAAAATCACCCTTGTACATAATCAAGTCCTATTTTACTTTAACATTCTCAGCACTGAGTAAGGACTGTGGGTTACGGTTTTAAATTTGCAACTACTTAGCCCCTGTCTTTGACTGTGTGACTGAACTCCTGATCCAGTTTTCTTCATTTATCAAGTGCAAGGCATGCATGATCTAACTGTATAAAAATAGAATGATACAATATATTCTACGAAATTTCTTCCTACCTAAAAATCTCAGTTTATGAAATGCTTATAATATAGCCTAATAATTTCTGAGTTACTTCCTGTGTTCAGTTTTGTTTTCATATGTAGAGAATTTTAATTATCATGCAAAAATTTGAATGTGGCATAATCAATATTATTTATTTTGATGGTAATCACGCAGCACTTCTTCACAAAACCAGATCAACTAGTAACACATGAATAAAGGAATTTAATATGACCTTTTGGAAAACTTAAAGATCTGGGTGTAATGAATAGGATATGTGATCTCTTCAAAGAAAGATCATAATTTGGATAAATTTTCATTGTTCAGGCTACAGCATTGTATGTCAAAAATCACGAGCAGCTCCAGGACATATGTGAAAGTCAAAACAGACTTTCGCGAATGCTTTGAAGTAGCCCTTTCCTTCTACTTTGGCAAATCCCTACAGATTCGTGTCAGCATATCGATGAAGCCTGCATGTTAATTTTGTAAGTTCCCTCTCTCCCTTTGGGACTGATACACCAACCTGCAAATGAAACCTCCCCCAAAGATCAAGCTGCTCATTGCTGTTTGGACCTTAAAGTTGTTGCCGTTTCATTAGACAGTGAGTGAACCTTTCAAAGATACCCAATTTCTTTCTTTCTTTCTTTCTTCTTTTGTGTTTTGAGATGGAGCTTCCCTCTTGTTGCCCAGTCTGGAGTGCAGTGGTGCGATCTCAGCTCACTGCAACCTTCGCCTCCCGGATTCAAGCAATATTCTTGCCTCATCCTCCAGAGTAGCTAGGATTTTAGGCTCCTGCCACCAGGCCCAGCTAGTATTTGTATTTTTAGTAGAGACACGGTTTCATCATGTTGATCAGGCTGGTCTTGAACTCCTGACGTCAGGTGATCTGCTTGCCTCGGCCTCCCAAAGTGCTGGGGTTACAGACATGACCCTCTGACCCCCGCCCAGATATCCCAATTTCAAAAGAGACAGAGAGATGCGAAAGAGAGAGAGAGAGAATATACTCAGTAAAGTCCAAGATGCACTTCAAAAATCAAAAGAAGGGACAGGAATATGGCAGACATTAATTAACATTAATTTATTACATTGAATCCTCAAGCTTCTGGTCCATGATAAGTGATAAATGACAATAGGTCCCTACTAGCAGAACCTGAAGAATAGCTGCTACTAACATACCCTTAGCTCACTTTTAAACAGGATAAATGCTGAGGTAGAGGAGCATTGAATGAAGGTAGGAGAGGTAGCTAAGAATGGGTAGATAGCAGTCTGAGAGGCAAGAATAAGTTATAAATCTTGGAAAATTGTGATTTGTTCCATCATTTAGCCTTTCAATGTAATGGTTTATCTCTATATTTAATCTGTCTTCTATCTATAAATGCATT